>PVJH01006562.1:81897-93636 GCA_004026705.1 Nesogale talazaci | reverse complement strand
GAGAAAAAGCGAGCTTGCAATGGTTAAGATTTAATTGTGGGGAATCCCAATGTAACCGCCCTCTCCCATGCAGTAAACATTCCTTTGAAGATAGGGATGGGCTTCTAACCCAGGAAGGTGAAAGCCTGCTGGGGGTGTGTTTTCAAGACAGGGGTCCGCCTCGTGAAGTGTGAGATAGTCCACCTTTCATTGAACAGGACTGCCTTTAACAAGGAGACTTTGTGAAGCGTTCTAAAGCAGTGTGGATTCCTATCAAGCATGTGGTTTTCACTGCTTCCTGTGATTATTGTAAAACCTGCTTTTGGTCACCTGCTTGGAGTATATAAGTTGCTTCATTTGCCCTAGTTTTGGACCTAGTTTGGAGGAACTAACCCTACTGTTTCCCTCTGTCTCTTCTCGCTGAGTAAACCCTGGTCTCTGTCTTCGGCTCAGACAGTGACAGGCAATCCTGGACCCTTGTCCCCGGCACCTTCACTCCCAACATGCTCTTGTTCCTGGGCTGCAGCTTTGTCTGCAGTTCTGTCTTACATTTTGAAACCATCTTTTGAGCTGAAATGATCAAATATCAGAAACCACATGGGAGATGATTAATTTGGTTTAATACAACAGAACCTGCAGAACAGACAGAAGTTTGGGCAATAAAAAATGGAACATTAATCTACAATGTTCTTTTTTTTTTTTTAAAGAGGGCTTTTGGGTACAAACACTTGATTAATCGCAACTGCCTCTTCCTTCCTTCCTTTCCAAGCCACCTCCCCAGTCTTGATGCAAATTGGTTTGCAAACCTCATGTTCTAGAACAGGGGTGGGGGGGTGGCTTTTTCTGTCAAGGGCCATTTGGATATTTATTGCATCGTTCTCAGGCCATCCTGGGAAAAACATTTAATTCACTCACCTCTAATGTGATGGTTGCAACGGCTGCTCTTTGGTGAGCGTGGGATGCTAACAGCTAATAATGGTTGTGTGGGCCTGAGGTGACCTGCTGGCTGGGGGTTCCCCAACTCGGTTCTGGATAAGGAGTAAGCCGAGAGGGGCATGTTCATTTGTCTGAGCATTCTGAAAAGCAGTGTTGGAGCTCTCTGTCCTGGGCGTTGTTACCGAACGGGCATTGGCTTTAGAGCTTTGGAAGATGAACTGAGCAGGTGACCCCAGAGTCTGACCACCCACATACTTATGTTCTTTTGGAAAGTGCAGCGGTTTTTCATTTCCACACAGGAGGCTGCTCTTCTGCTGCTTGGTAGCGGCTGCATTGTCAGATGTCTAAGACGGAAGGTTCTTTGGGGTCTGTTTCTTCATGGTGTGAGCCCTGACGCAGGCTAGTGACGGAATTGGGATGATCAAGAAAGCCTGCTGTTTGGCAAAGGGAACTCCCTTAGGGGTCCCGGGGTTACCGTGGACAACTGGTGTGACGAGGCAGGATGCAGAGGGAGAGAACGGAGCTGGGGGCAGTGCTGACCTGAGGCAGAGGTCAGAACTAGGTCTGATGAGTCCGTGGAAGGGAGACTAGCTGGGGAAGCGGCAGGTGGTCCCTGCAAAGAGCGCAAACCCAGGTGCAGAAGAAGCTGCTGGACACGGAAATGCCGCGCAGAGACCGGAAAGGCGGGAACAGACTGAGGGCCTTCGGTTTGCCAAGGAGAGGCGTCTTTGAAAGCCCCCTGCCTGTGCCACTTTGCACTTCTGTGAGCCCTTGACTCCCTCTTGCAAGGTAGCCACTCCTTTCTAGGCTAATTCAAGATTTCGTTCATCTTCCAGATAGTGGTTCTGAAACTCAAAGCGACCCGTCTGCAGGATAGAGTGGAACTGCTGGTGCGGGCCTGAGCCGTGGTAAATCTTTGCGGTAGCAGGCAGCCTCATCTTTTCCCCGAGGAAAAGATTGGGAGGTTCAAACTGCTGACCTTGCGGTGAAGAACCCACTCACTCACAACCCACCAGACACCACCAGGGCCCCTGCATACGTGTCAAGGTGCTTGTCCGATGCTAACCTTATTTTAAATCGTGCCCCAGTCTGCGCCCAGCCCATTCCTGAGGGTGGGCGGGTGAGGGCCACCTGGGAACTTAATTCTTTGTTGTTGCTGTTCTTCCTATGTCATTCTTTCTTTTCCTTATGTATCTTGGTTGCTACCTCTATATGTTTGTTTTTTTTTAAAAATACATTCTATTTGCTTACTTTCATCCTCCTCGATTTCCCTCCCCACTTGCCGTGGCTCCTCCATAACCATCACAGCCTGCTGCTTACCGTGTGGAAACCTTTGCTCGTGATTGCTGTCCTGTGGCCATCACAGTCCCGGCCAGCAGCAGTCTCTGTGAGCTTGGCAAACTTCCCTCGGTCTCCGGTCTTCCAGATCCCCCTGTGTCCTGAGATGTTTCACCGTTGCCTCCTGTGCTTTTGGGATGCCTCAGACTGTCCAGTGTTTACAGGGATCGGTTAATTTTTCCACTCCTGCACCAGCGGACACCTGGGGGCGGGGGAGGTTGGTGTTTCCATCTCTCGCCACTGTGAGTGGCGCTGTGGTAAGCCCTGTGTGCATTATCTCTTTTGCTTCTGGTCTCTTTAGGGTCTGTACTGAAGAGAGAGGTCAGAAGCTGGACCGGATGGTATTTCTATTTCCATTTGTTCTAGGACAAAATTCCCCCCAGTTTCTTGGGCTCAGCCCCGGTGGCGTAGTGGTTGAGTGCGGGACTGCGGCCCACTGGCTTGGCGGTTCAAATCCAGCAGCAGCTCTCCAGGAGCAAGGCTGGGCCTCCCACTCCCACCAGAGGGCAGTGATGCTTAAAAAAAATAAAAAATTAAAAAAATTCCCTCCAGTTTCTTTTTAAAAAAGATTATTTCAAGTTTATTCCAGTTTTCAATATTTTCTGCTTTCCTTCTAAAAAATCATTTTATTTGGTGTTCATACAACTCTTATCATGATAAATACATCCATCCATTGTATGCAGACCACATTTGTACACTTGTTGCCTTTATCATTATTAAAACATCCCCCCTCTACCTAGGCCTGTGACATCAGCTCCCGTCCCCTCAGTTTCTTTTGATGATTTGGATAAGACCTTTGATGTACACAAATGCCATATTTCGAGGACATCCGAGTCCTTTATTGCCTTCGACTGTGTGTGTGTTCACTACATTAGGTGGTTTATGCCTCGTATTAGGGCCTTGAGGTTTTGAGCTAGTTCAGGTTTATTGTGCCAACCTGGCTGATAAACACGTGTGGGGGTAATTGAAGGGTGGAGAGATCGATGGCTTGTTGAGCCCTGCCTTTCTGGTTCTCATGTCTCTTGCTCTCTGATGGTCAGACCAGGGTGCAGCTGCCTTAGCCAGTTCCTTGCTTCAGCTGGCAAGGCTCACTTTCTGCCAGACATCCCTGAGGAGAAGCCACATAGACCTAGCCGGTGTCAGCCCTGGGTGCTGAGGCAGCTGTGTGGAGACCCCTGCCAGCTCTGAGATGCCGACACGCTCACTGATTTTGGCTTTCCTCCTGCAGTCGGCTTCATTGTGTTGTTCTGTGAGATGGAAGAGGATTTTGTAGATTGGTGTCGGACAAATGGGCTAATGTTAGACTCATGGGCTTGGATTGGACTGGGTTGGGATGCTTTCTGAATGTACACTTACCTCTTTATATAAAAATCTCTCTTATACATATGAGTTTCTGTGGATTTGTTTCCCTAGTTCACCCAGACTAATGCAGGTTTGTCTTTATTTTTTCACTGGTGATTTTTATGTACACAAAAGTCTCTAACCCATCGTGAGTTTGTGGAGTTTTTGTGTGGGTCATGTTTCATTCTTCTGCAAATGGAGATTTAGTTTTGGCAGCACCTGTTGGTGAAGAGGCGATCTCTTTCTGTAATGGATATCAGCCCCTGTCTGTAGTGCATGGTGTCATTTGTGGGCTCTTGGTTCTGTTCCAGTGGCCTACCTGTCAGTTGGATCAGTATGAGGTAGTTTTGATTACCATGGCTGTGGAGTAGGTTTTGAAGTCAAGAAGTGAGAGAACTCTTACTGTCTTCTTCTTTTTAACATTTTAAACTTTATCCACATATCATACAATTCAGTAATTCAATCATATCAAAAAGAGTTGTACAACCATCACCCCAATCAATACTGGAACATTTCCCTCTTCCTTGTGCTCATTCTTATTCATGTAATTATTTTTATATTGTGGTAAAAAAAACATACACAATGAAACATCCTCCAATTCAACAACTTCTACATGTAGTGCCATGGATTATATTCTTGTGATGTACAACCATTATTTGATAATTGCACTTTGTTTATCCGGTAGGAGCCCTAGTGCCATAGTGGGGTATATACATTGGGCTGCTAATTGTAAGGTCATCAGTTTGAAACCACCAGCCAGTCCGTGGGAGAAAGATGAGGCTTTCTCCTCTTGAAAGGAGGGCCAGTCGGCTGAGCCCTGGTGGCGTAGTGGTTGTGCACGGGACTGCGGCCCACTGGGTTGGAGGTTCAAATCCAGCAGCAAGGCTGGGCTTCTTCCTCCCACCACCAGAGGGCAGTGAGGCCTCCAAAAGAAAAGAAAACAAACAAACAAACAAACAAACAAACAAAATGAAAGGAGAGACCGTCTTGGAAACTCACAGGGGGCGGTTCTGCCTTGTCCTCGAGGGTCTCTGTGACTCAGCCTCCACTCGATGACCATGAGTTTTTGTTTGTTTGTTTGTAGGGGGTTTCTTCCCCTTCCATATAAAATTGGTAATTAGCTTTAGTATTTCCTTGAAGAAGGCTACTGGAATCGAGGTTGAAACTGTGTTTTATTTCTAGATTGCTTTGGGTAGTCACAGGAGATGGGAGGGTGTTGCGGGCCGTGGTCTATGACATCAGCAGTTTGAAGCTGCCTGGGGCTCTTCGGGAAAAGGAAACCCGTGAAGAGAGACCGTCTCTGAAACTCACAGGGCCACTCTTCTCTGACCCACAGGCTCACTATGAGTCAACTCCATGGCCGTGATCTTGGTTGGGCGTGGAATCATGATAGGTCCTAACACTGGAGTGCTTATGACTTGCCAGTCATGTGTCTCCCTCACCTCTGTTCCATCCAGCCTCAGGCAGCCAAGGCACCCTTGACCTACACTGCCATCCAGCAGGGGGTGTGGTGTCACGCTGTTGAGATGGTGGCTTTATTCATTTGTGTGGCAGTCATGTATTCGTGTCAATTTCCTGATTGGGAGTGTAGGGTAATCTGGCCTGTCAATCTAGAGCTGGTCAATGAGACCTCTATGTAGGCATGGCTTTCTCTGAGAATTCTGGGAAATTTCGCGATTTTTTCCCCCCTATGGAGGCAAGAGACTAAAAGCTCAATCCCTTGGGACACTCAGCTGACAAGACTACATGTCAGCATGCTGATAGATCCTGAGTCCTGGAACCTGGAGGAGCCGGAGGAGAAGCCTCATGGGTTTCCTCTGATGGAACCTGCCCTCTGGGGCCAGAAAAGTCACGGGGAGACTCCTGCCAGTGCTGAGATGCTTGGGATGGCACAGGGAGACCCTTGCCAGCGCTGAGATGCTTCTACCACCACTGGCTACACAAGACTCTGCACCCACTGGCCTGTGATTGTCCTGGCATCATTGCATGTGCTTCGTGAGTCTGAAGAGGACTAATGGATTGGTATCAGACATATGAGCTAATATTGGACTTATGGACTGGGACTGGACTGGGTTGGGATGCTTTCTCAATGTTCCATTCCTTTTGTGTATTACCCTCTTCCTTATATGTATATGTGTGTTTATGAATTTGTTTCTCTAGTCTACCCAGACTAGCACAATTAGTAGATAGCCCATGTTTTCCTAACTTATCTGAAGAGACTTCAAAAGGTGCCTGATAAAAATGGAATGAAGAGATAGTGGAATTTTCTCATAAGCGTTTTCAAACCCCCTGGTATACCTGAATGCTCGGTGAGTCATGATTTCTTTTGTTACTGTTGTTAGTTGTTTCTTTGTGGTTGAGAAAATACAGAGAAGAACACGTGGCTATGGAACTGTTTCTTCCTGTGTCATGGATTGCATTCTGGGAGTGGGGTGACCATACTCCCCCTCCTTTTCTCAACCCCCTCCCTTAGCTATACAGACTCACTGCCCCCTGCCCCCTGTCGAAGCTTTCAAAATTCTGTCACACTTTGAACCCACAAAGATCGTTCTTAAAAAAATGCGATGTTCTTTCCTTACCAGTTCGCTAAAGTTTGGTTGAATTTAAAGAAGACTGTGGGTTACAAGTCTAACGACCATTTCATGGCAGTAGTTTTAGGGACTCCTACAACCTTCTTGGCTCCAGAAAGTCTGGATTCTATGAGAATGAGAAATTACGTCCTGAACTTTCCTCCTCTTTGGGACCATGATTTCTTGGCTAGGAGCTCAAATAAACAGTAGATAAGAAAGAGGGGGAAAAAACTCCCTGGGAAGAAGAGCCAGAGAGATCCAGTATTTACGCTGGTTGCCAAATGTCTGAAAAAGGAAAACAAAATTGTTCCTCAGGCCAAGGAGACTACAATGATAAGAAAGCTTGAAGTCTGGGTTTTGCTGGATACGCTTGAGGGCAAACTTCTAATGCAGAGGGAGTCACTGGATGGCCCTGGGTTGGGCAGTGGTTCCGGGAGCGTCTGAATGTGTACGCTGAATTGTCTGCACCATCCGGACAAGGGACTGCGGTCTCTTCCTGCATCCTCAAAGGGACCTGCCTTCCAAAAGGATGGAAGAGTCAATTACTCAAACTGAACACGGGCCACTTTGCAGGCTGATTTAGAACGGGGATGCCAGCACTGACTTGACTGAATAGCCTGGATTTCCCATTCCACCCCCTGCTCCCCCCACCCCCACCCAGGTGTCCGATTCTGCCATTATAGATGTAAAAATCACCAAAGTGGAGCTTTTCTTGAAACCAATACATTAGCATATGGTACAAGTGTCAGCGAGCAAGTGAAAGAGTCTGGGCGAGGGAAATCATGAATCTAAAATGTAGCTGTCTGTGGGTAAGTGGAACATTTAGCCAAGAGTCTTAGAAGACGTGAGTCTAGATGATGCCTTTACCCCATCTGGCCGGTCAGCGTTGTCTTCTTCCCACAGGGGACGCGCTCCCCTCCTCCCCTTCCCCGCACAGACCTCTCCTTTTCTTACAAGTCATCCTGGCCCTACCCATCCCTTCCCGACCCCACTCCTGGTCTGGATTTTGGTCTATCCCCTTTCTGCTCTCGATGGTCCCCGATGTCTCAGGCCCTCCTGTAAGGGCCATCACTAGGCTCAGGGGCAGAACCTGAGCCTCGGTCCTCTTTGCTCTGGTCAGGGGCAGAACCTGAGCCTCAGGCCTCTTTGCTGTGGTCAGGGGTGCCGAATCCCGGCTGGTCTTGACCACCCACCCAGTGCATGCTTTGCAGCGGTGGGGAAGACAGGAGAAAGAGAAGCAGGAAGGTTGAAAGATGTGACTTCTGACTGGTGAGAGGCTGCAGGGGTGGAGGGGCGGGGAGGATTCCCAGGCTTGCTGGGCATGGGGGCGAGGTTTATCAGCGTTTACTCAGTGACTTCTCTATCGTTGTTAGGTGCCGGGGAGCCTGCTACGGCTACTAGCCACCCGATGAAAAATAGAATCAAATGCAGCCTGGTCCTGAATCGAGTGCCCCATCCATGAGCCCACTGTGGCAGCTACTGGCCACCTTGTGGAGGGCCTTCCTCTTTTTCACTGACCCGCCAGCTGACCCAGCGCAACGTCCCGTGAACATGTCCAAAGTGTGTGAGGTGCAGTCCGGCCAGCCCTGCTTCCACAGAGCACTCGGACTGCCCTTCTCTCCGCAGCTCTGTCCATCCTCTGGCAGTCCCAGCACCTCCAGCATTCGTTGGCACTGGCAGAGCTTCAGGCATCAGGATGTCTTGCCCAGGCATCATCCAGCACTCGCACGCACACGTGAAAACGCCATGGCGTGGGCCAGGCTACTCTTCAAAGTGACATCTTTGCTGGGTGACCCTTTCACGCAGTCTCGAGTAGCAGATTGACCAATACACGGCATTGTCTGATTTACCGATGGCTACTTCCCGGGTCCTGACTGTGGGTCCACGTAAAATGAAATCTTAACAATCTAACTCCCACGCAGCGCCTGATCACTGGGAGTTCGTCCAGTTTGGGGAACATGTGTCGTGACACTGTCACTTGTTATGTATCTTGTGCCTGTCGCAATAGTTCTCAACCCTGGTTACACTCTAGAATCATTGCGGTGATTTTAAAGTGTAATAATACCACCATCTAAAGTACAATTATTGGTCTTTTCCCACCTGAAGAAGCAGGGAGGCGTGCAGAAAATGAAAGACTCAAGGAAACAATGAGCCCCAAGGACTAAGACCCAGCAGTCACACTGCCACTAGTCTTGACACCAGAAGAACTAGGTGATGTCCACCTACCACCACTACCAACGCCTTTGATCATGCGAGTTCCTAGACAGAGTGGGAGACAAACGCAGAGCAAAATTCAAAATTATTAAAAAAAAAAAAGGCCAGACTTCCTGGTCTGGTGGAGACTGGTGGGATCCCCAAGACTGTGACCCTTCCCAACCCAATGAAACACACTGCCATTGAGTTGATTCTGACTCGTAAGGACCCAGTTGGAGAGGGAGAGGGAGAGGGAGAGGGAGAGGCCTCTGAGACTTTAACTCTTCATGGGAATGGAAAGCTGCCTCTTTCTCTGGTACGACCCTTAGGTACCCTCCAACCTGGAACTGAACCCACTCCTTGAGATCACCTTTCAGCTAAACCACAGACAAGTCTACACATGGAGCACCGCATTGCATGCCTGTGAGAAACCCGCCCCTTAGAGCAATCAACCAGAGGAGACTCAAAGAGCAGCCTTTCCCCCAAAACGAAGTTCAGGAGGCAGGAAGGCAGGCTGGGCAAAAACAGCCCCGGGAGGAAGTGAGTAGTGTACTGTTACATTGAGGGGATAGCGACGGATCTTATGAAAGAAAATATGTATAAATCACTGTTGAATGGGAAACTAATTTGCTGTGTACAATTTTACCGCAGTCATAATAAAAATGAAAAAGGAAAACTTAACTAAGGCTCTGGCCATGGAATTCAATGTCAGGAAGTGTGGAGAGCCGTTGGCCTCCAGCTGTTTCTGTGCCCAAACCTCAGTCAGGAGACTTAGCACAGGCTTGCTGGATTGAGTGACATGGGTCTGGTCTTTGCGCTCATCAAAGACAAAGGATCCCGGCTTGTGCTGCTCTTCCTTCTACCGCTCTTCCTCTCCCTTCTCTTTCTAACGGGTCTAAAAGAAGTGTCAGATGTACGTCTGTTAGTCAGTCCACATTCCTTTTCCTTCTCACTTCTTGCGACAGCTCCAAGGACCTCGTTCATACAAGATTTATTGTGAAAGTTTCAAAGTCAAATGTATTGTGATTCACTTGGTTCAAGTAAGAAGCCTGTTGCACTGCGTTTTTGGACGGAAGCAAATGGGAGACACCACGGGGCCTTACTCCTCTCATTCATCTCTGGCAGAGGGAGGACGGCCAGTAACAGATGATCAACCAATGAGTGGCTGACAAAAGAGGTGCTGGAGTATTGCACGGTCTCTAACTTTGTGCTTCTTCTTCTTCTTTTTTTTTTTTTTTTTTAGCATCACTGCCTCTGGTGGTCGTGGGCGCTACCCAGTGCTGTTCCTGAGAGCCGCTGCTGGATTTGAACCGCCAAGCCCGCAGGCCCCAGTCCCGCACTCAACCACTTACACTGCCGGGGCTTAGCCTATGTTTGCTTCTTATAAGGGTCTCTTGTCAGGAGGCCTGGGGGCATATTAATTAGGTTACATGTCAGGGTGCTAACCACAGGGTCGGCAGTTTGAAACCACCAGTCCCTCCAGGGGAGAAAGAAGAAGCTTTCTACTTCGGTGCAGGGCGACAGTCTTGAAACCCACAGGGCCAGTTCTACCCTGTGTCGGAATTGAGTCAATGGTCATGAGGGAGTTGAGCCCCTTCAATGAGGCCTGTTCTACCTTTCATCATGGAATTTTCACTGGGGATGTATTAGTTTTGCTATAACAAAGCACCACTAAGCAAGTGACTTTAAGCAATTTGTTTTTAAGTGACTTTAAGAACTTTGTTTTCTCCCAGCTCTGGAGGCCAGGGGTCAAGATCAGTCCTATTCCCTCAGAAGACTTTACAGAAAGATCTTGCTGTGTTTCCCTCCGTTTCTGGTAGGCCCCATGTTCCTGGGCTTATAGCTGCAGCCTACCTCTGCAAGCTCATGGCTGTTGCTCCCCGGTCTCCCTATGCCTCGTCTCCTCTTTACACAGGACATCACTCCGGCTGGATTTGTAGGACCCTCCTCTGATATGACCTCCTGTCAACGGATGAGGTTTTCTTCAAAGAGCCTCTTCCATCCCTCCCCCCAAACCTGGTCAGGTTCCCAGACACCACAAGCTAGAACTTTAACATAGCCTTTGGGGGGGGGGGGTAGTGGGTGGGGCAGGGCACAGAATTCAGTCTGTCACAGGGCCGTCAGTGAGGGTCACCCTTTGGATGATGCTTTGCCTCAAACAACAGACAGACATGAAGGCATCCTCCGAGTGGACCTGTATGTGGGCTAGGACGGCGCCGAAGAGCATGGGCCCCTGCGAGTGGACGGTCACCCGGCGTTTGTTCCCATCTTGCACCCTCCCTCCTCTCTCCTCTGACTCCCCAGGCTCCCAGCCCGGGGACACAAGTCTCCTCCAGCTCCTCTAGCTGTGTCTGCTCGGTGGGCAGACATGGCACCGGGAGAGGAATGTCATTGCAGCAGCCATAATTTAAGACATCCTTTTAAAAAAAATTCCAATTTCATCATTTCACAGAAGAATAGATCAATATTTCTACAGTTAAGAGTTTAGTTAAAAACCCTGCTGTGCAATGAAATAATGCATCTGCTATTGGCGTAGAACGACGGGGATGTTAATTCCCTGGTTTTGTGTCAGTTAAGGGCGAATTAGCCTTCCAGCACCAGTCATGACTCATTATGTCATTATGTGGAAGGCACTTACTGTACCTCCACTACTATGCAATTTAGATCCAATAAAAATGGTGACAGCGTTTTTATCCACTTCATTAAGCTACTAATTTCTTGTAAAAAAATGTACATTAATCTTTTTATAGCTTCATGCAGAGTGGCATATTTTTAGACTCCAACATTGATTAGGTCCTGGTTAAGAATAATTTTCACAGTACTTTTAAAAAAATGTAAATAAAGTTACAATAATTTAATTTTTCAGCATCGTTATGACAGTATTGATCTTAAAATGAACATGTTGGCTGAAGTGAATGCATAGCCCAAGTGAAATACAGACAGCCACTTAAAGCGACGCAGCCAGTGACAAGGCGGGGCCCCACAGTACCCCTGCAGACAGAGAGAAGCCGGCACGTGAACCTCCTCACAAACACTAATTGCTCATATTTTAAAAGATGTCAATGGGGATTTTCCTACCACGGTTGTTGACACCTGATTTTCCTTACCCAAATGTTTTTCAAACTAGAGTGGAAGAAACCAAACCAAACCAAACCAAACCAAACCAAACCCACTTCCCTCTTCTGATTTTTCATTCTCAGTGAGGTGTGCATGACTTCTCTGTCTGAATGCATTTGGGGAAAGTATTAAAGGGAAATAAAGTTCCCTCTGCCGAGGTTGAGATGTCATCAGGTAGGAATCTGAGAGGATGACGCACATGGTTTCCAGGGGCACTGCGGCGGGGCGGGCAGGGTGTGTGTGTGTGTGTGTGTGAGAGAGAGAG
>PVJH01006562.1:0-81797 GCA_004026705.1 Nesogale talazaci | reverse complement strand
GGGCTCTGGACCCGCTGAGCTGCCCTCAGACTCCACAGCCCCCGGGCAGAGGTGCCTCCCGCTTTCCTGCTCCGCTCTCTTCTGGCTGCTTGGCCAGTGCCTGGCAGGAGGATCATGGAGGTGGTCACAGGAAACCCCATGCGCACGTGAAGAGTGGAAGACGTCGAGGACCCCGGGAACTAACTTGGATCTGGGCCCTGCCTCTTGGACTCTGTGCGGACCAGGCTCAGTTCTCAGTGACTACAAAGCACCATTAAGGAGAGGTGGTCCCAGTGCTGACATCCCTCTTACTCTTGGAATTCCTCCCAGGGACATCCCTGACTGTGGATCTGTCCAGGGGTGGGAAGTTCGTTGCTTTTTGTTTTATTTTATAAAAATGTACAGAGTCCGTGTATATTTCCAGAAAGGACTGGAAGTGGAGAGAGGGCCCAGAGGGGACTTTTCTTTGGACGTCAGAGTGGTTGCCAGAGCTGCGACCAGCCAGATGTTATGCCTGCGGCAGAGCTCAGCCATGACCGCTGTCCATGTCCGTGGTTCTGAGATTGTGGCTGGTGTGGGGCCAGGGGCCTGTTCTCGGTGCACAGACCCAGCAGCACCTTTCTGATTCTTGGTTGTGCTGGGAAGGGTCTGATCCGCTTTGTGGCTGCCCCAGAGCCTGGGCTCCAACAGCATTTCCTTCTCTGGAATTTCCCAAAGGCCTCCTTGCTGCTGCTGCTGGTGCTGCCGCGACTTCCCAGCTGTTTGCTGCTGAGCCTGGAGCTGATGGTCTCTGCTCTCCTCCTGACAGCGTCTCACCAGCGAGGAAGGCCTGTCAGCGTCCGCCTTCATCTCAGGAGACGGTCACCATCACTCTCTCTGGCACCAAATTAGCTGAGACCCAGAGAGGCTAAATGATGAACCTGGGTCACACAGCTGGGAAGTAGTGGCGTGGACTCAGGATTAGAATCCCTGGCCTCCTCATCCTGGAGACCACGCTCAGTACTTGAGCACACAGGATGCTTTCGGTGGTGAGACAGAACAGTCTTCCTGAGGTTGAGCACGGCGGCATCTGGGTAGATGTGGGTTGAAATCTTCGCTTGCCTCCTGTTAAGGCTTGAACAGCATTCCCCAGAGAGATGGGATGAAGTCCTAAGTCTCATGGGAGTCTCTGGCGAGTGCAACCAATTCATGTGCTTGCTGCTGACCAAGAGGTGGGACGCTGGTGTCCACTCAGATGCCTTGGGGACAAAGGCTTGGCAAACTCAGTTCTGAAAACTCAGTCACTCGAGATCCAGTGGTGCGCAGGGTTGCTCCGATCCAGAGCGGGCCGCCAGGAGCCGACGTCCACTCCAGGGCAACTGGTTTCAGCCCACAGGATGCATGAGTGGGGCCTGGTTTCGAGACAAGATCTTTGCAGATGCAATTAGTTCACAGGTGCAGGGGAAGCTGTGCGCAACACGTCTGGCATTGTCTCCAAGACCGAAGAAGAACCCAGAGACCGGCAGAGACAGGGAAGGTGGCCATGCAAGGATGGAGGCAGGGGCTGAAGTCACACTGCCAGGAGTGCCAGGAAGTCGCAAGGAAAGCGCTTTGCCCGGAGCTTTCCAGAGAGGCTGAATTTGGACTTCGACTTTCCAGAACTTTGAGAAAAATGCATGACTGTTCTTTGAAGCCTCCTGACTGATGGAAATCTGCTCCACCAGTCCTCGGAAATGAATACACCCACTGACAAGCTGATGTCGCTTGAGAAGATTGCCTCCCTTCTCTGAGCCTCTGTTTCGTGTGGTAGAGAATGGAGACTCACTGCTCCGCCGCGTACTGGGCACCCATCCTACTCTGTAAGGGGCAGGTCTCCTTCCTATCACCATGAACCTCGTTACTGCTGCTTGATTCGCGCCTCACCAGGACACGGCATCCCTTTCTGCATGGCTGTTTAGACTCACCGCAAACCCATGTGTTTCAAAGTAGAACCGGGCCCCAGAGAGCTTGTGAAAACTGCTTTCTTTTGGAACTCGATCGCCAGGCCTTTGTTTTGAGGCCCCTCTGGGTGGATGCGAATCCCAGACTGTCAAAGAGTAGTGGAGCATTGAGCTGCGACACCAGAGGCGCCTGTCTTTTTATGGATATTTACAGCTGTAATCTCTGTGATTGGCACAAGGGAAAGAAGAGGGTCACATGTTTGGGTCAGAGCTTGTGGTGCCCTTTCTTGCCTCTCAGCTCAGAGCCCCTTTCTCTAGGACCGCCTGCCTTCCTGCCCCTGCCACATTCAGGGGGGCTGGGCCTCGTGGCTGGGGGAGCCCTGGTTCTCAGGATGCCACACAGTGACCTCGAGGCGGTAGCTGGGGCACCAGGATTCAGCCCTGAGGAGGATCTGAGCTGTGCCCCCAGCACGCAACCTCTCTCTCCAGGAAGAGCTAGCACTCTGAGGTCACCTAATTACTCCCTGCAGAAAGCTCTTCCAACCTAAGTATAGGGTTCGGTAGGTGACACCGTCTGCAAAGCGACCCCGGGGACTGGCGGGAGGTTAAGTTTTGTTTCTCTTCAAAACAACGATTCCTCCGAGGTTTACATAAATACTCAATCAGTTTCCCATTATGACGATACGAAGGAGCAGTCGGCTGCATCTTTATAATTAAGACTTGAAGTCAATGACAGTGAATACATTGGATGGCTTTCCCTGGCTCTGCCCTTCCTTCTTGCCCTGCGGAGTTTGTGCCGGCTGCTGCCAGCCCGGTGCCGGCATTGCGCGTGGGCCTGACCCCACTCTGCACTAGCTGAGCACGTGGGTGAGGGAGGAGGAAGAGGGCTGGGGGCGGGGGAGCTGAGTGCGCCCCTGCCAGGCTGCAGAGTCCCCAGGCAGGCGGGGTTGAGGCGTGCAGGCTCCTTTGCCAGATGGCATTTGATACGAATATTGATGTTAATGGCGTTTGGATAATGACACTGTCTGTGGCGGGGGCTTGATGACGGCTGTGAACATCGAGGACCTGGAGGGATCCATTCCGTTTAGTTACCTTTGTGTGCGTGGCGCGCGGCAAATGTTTAATAGACACGTCTCAGGGGACAGTGTTCTGGGGGATTCGGGCTCATCCTGGATTCCCAGTCGGATCTGAAATGAGTCCACGCCGTGGCACGGAGGCCTCAGGGCAGGGGCGGTCCAAGCTGCCTGGGATTATTTACTTTTGTGCCAACACTGGGAACCCTAGCTGTCCTGCTTAGCGTCCACCAGGCTCTCCCGTTCTGGGCAACCTCTCCATGCCAGAGACATCAAAACCCTACCGTTTATACTTACCGGGGGAGTTTGAGCTTCTTCCTATTAAAAATGAATAATAAAATTCTCGGCTCTCCTCCTAATGGGGTTAGTAGGAGGTGTTTCGCTTTTTATAGCTACCCAGCTGATCGAAAGAGGCCGAGGAAGCCATCACAAAATTAAGGAAGAGGTCATCATTAGAAGACCGGGGACCGAAGTCTGTTAAAAGCATTTCTGGTCTTAATTCAAAGCGCCTCTCTGGAGAGCGGCAGCGGGCAGAGCCTGTGGGTTTCCTCTTTTGCTTCGGCAAGGTGGGGATGGGGGAGCGGGTGTCCCCGTAAGTCCCGTGGGAGGACGGGTCCCGTCAGAGCAAAGATGGCACTTTTAAGATGGATCTTCTAGAGGGTGGCCAGGCCTGTGTCCCCACAGCAGGCCAACGCCTTCTTTCTGTCCCTGTGAGGAATGGAGGCGTGAATGCCCAGGACCTCAGGTGTTTGGGGGACCTTCTGTAATGACCTCAGAGGCAAGGGGTGGCAGCTGTCATGAATGGAATGCTCCTGGGATCTTAGAAATCAGGTGACGTGGGGAAGCAGGAGGCTGAGCAGAACTTGTGGGAACAGCATCAAAATGGATTGTTGTGTGTGCGCCTCGCCTGGGCAGCGCGGCTCTAAATCTGAATACAAAACAGAGAAGATGCTCTTTTGCTCCTTTCAGACTAATGATTTTGTCCTTTTTCCCTCTCCTCCTCGTTTTATTTCTTCATCTATAACATCTGCAAGAGGGCAGCCAGACTAATAAAACTGCACTAAGCTCTCCTAATGCCAGCCATTGATCCAAGGGTGGGACCCGATTAATCAATGGGTTTTAGCGGTGCTCGCAGCCCCGAGGGACATCAGGCCCAAAGACAGCTCTTGCCTCCAACAGGGGAGGGCCTTGCTAGCCGAAGGGACTGTGGGTCTTGGGCTGGGCACCCGGGGTGGTGGTAGGAGACACTGAGAGGGCGCCAAGTACTGGGCCGAACCATTGACAGCAGTCTGGGTGGTTGTGCCTGAGAGCCATGGTGGCTGTCCGATGACACTGCTGCTGTCACAGCTCCAGGCGTGGATTTGAGATGCGGGGAGGCGGGGGACACCATTCTATTAACGGAGGAAACCTCACCCAACACACGAGGTGCCTCTCCCATCACCGCAGGCCTGGGAATCAGCTTCTCCAACCCCCCTCATTGTGCCAGAGAGGACAGGGTTTTGCCCAAGGTCACACAGTGGATGAGGGGTGTGGCAGAACCAGCTCCCAGGCTTCCTGGGCCAGCCTCCTATGCGGCGCTGCAGCTCTGAAGCACCGTCTG
This sequence comes from Nesogale talazaci, assembly GCA_004026705.1. Classification (NCBI taxonomy): domain Eukaryota; kingdom Metazoa; phylum Chordata; class Mammalia; order Afrosoricida; family Tenrecidae; genus Nesogale; species Nesogale talazaci. The sequence continues at coordinate 77,226 of PVJH01006562.1, read as the reverse complement.
TCTCTCCTGCACAGAAAGAAGGCCGCCAGGAGTCTGAGCCACTCACAGCAACTTGAAGGGGGTGGCGCTGTCAGAATGACAACCTGCTGGAGAGAATCAAGCAAAGGGGCCCCTAACAGAGGCTACTTCAGAGAACTTGCGTAGAGCATAAATGCCCCGGTAGCCCTGGTGGCTCGGTGGTTAAGCACTCGGCAGCGAATCCAAAGGTCAGCAGTTCCGAGCCATCAGCCCCTCCAAGGAGGGAGATGTGCAGTCTGCGTCCATTACGATCAACAGCCTTAGGAACCCCACCCCCGCCATTCCCCTCCGTCCTATAGGGCTGCCCGGAATCGGAGGCCGCTCACAAGTCACGGATTTCCTTGTATTGGTTTGTAGACAGTCAGCCTGAAGAATTCAGGCAGAGGATATTGACACATTTTAAAACCAAGTTGGTTTTCACATGTTTTTTTTTTAACTGTGAAATAGCACACACACACATATGTGCATAAAACATAGATATAATCTTGTAAATAACATACCAAACAAATACTTTGGTAATCACCAAATAGGTTAGGAAACAGAATCTGGCCAGTCTCCCATCAAAACCTCCTGGTTCCCTTCTCTCATCTCAACTTCCTCCCTTTTCAGAGAATCGGTATGCTGACCGGGAGAATCCCGATCTCTGCTTTTTAAAAATAATCTTAAGGCCCCCAAAGTTTATTCTTGCCTGTAATTAAGCTGTCTGTCGATGAATCATGCTGCACGCATGTCCTCTTCTCCTTGCCGCTTCGTCCACCATTGTAAGACTCACGCTGTTGTCTGCAGCAGCTGAATTTCATTCATTTTGTAAAGTGGAAATTCTTCTTGAGACGCCTGCGTAATCTCCCAGGACCTGACTTCAAAATAACCGAGTCGGTCTCACCTAACTCAGCCTCAGTTGGGGCAGGTGGTGGAACAACGGTCCCCCTACCCCCGCCCCCCAGTTAGTTTTTGGACTGGCTGCATGGGCCCCATTCCAGGCTCCATTCTTACCTGTAGGTTTCATACATCTCTTCAAAATACATACTAATGTAAGAGTCAGGAATATGCTAGGGCTTCACATCTCCACCTAGCACAGTGGGAGGAGGTAGAAACCTCAGAATTCTTTGCTTTGCAGATGCCGTGTCTGACTTGGAATGTGAATCCGCTGGGAGCAGGGCCTAGGGTCTCTGTCCGAATCCCCAAGGCACAATCCAGAGCCAGTCCCTAGGAGGAGACCAATCAACGTTTGTCCAATGAAGGGAAGAATAAAGGTCGTTCAGTCCAGTCCCCTGTGGGACGCCTGCACGCCTGCACTTCCTTGCAGAGTGAGTGTCAGTGGCCAGCTATTTGTGAGCTGACGGAAGGTCCGCTAAACGTGAAAAATCAGCTTCGAGGTGCAGGCCTGAAAATGGAGGTGCTTTAGCAAATCTGTGTCTTGCAGTTATAAGGACCTTAGCTCTGTCAGTAGTCACCAAAGACTTGCTGTTTCACCAGAAATTATGGGGGGCGAGGGGGGGAGAGAGCGTGAAAGAGAAAGCAGCTCTTATTAAAAACAAACAAAGCCTTCCATGCGCATTTGCCAGGAGTTCCTGGAGAGCTGGAAAGGGCTGCTCCTGGTCTCTGCGTGCACAGGGAGGTGGGGGAGGATGCTGGGAGGAGACACCTGCCACTCTCCGCCTTCTGCATGGCCTCAGGGACCCTCACTTGAACCCGCCAAGCCAGGCAATTGGGACAACTCTCATATGGAAATGCATATGGGCTGAGCCCCGGTGGCGTAGTGGTTGTGCTCGGGACTGCGGCCCACTGGGACGGAGGTTCAATTCCAGCAGTGGGGCTGGGCTTCCTACTCCCACCTCCGGAGAGCAGTGATGTCAAAAAAAAAAAAAAAGAAAAGAAATGCATATGACTTTCTAATTTTTAAGTCTCTCTCTCTCTCTCTCTCTCTCTCTTTCCTTTTAACTTTAAAATATGTAGGATACTCCTCAAGCTGATAGTGGTAGGCCTGACATCTCCAACCCCTTCTCTACCTCCCCCCCCACCCCCTCCACTTCTCCAAGCACCAGGGAGGCTTCAGAAAGTTTGATGGATTCCATCCTGAAAGTTAATAGCCTACTTTTTTATTTTTTTGCTTTGGGTGCCTTGTAAGTATGCATTGATTTGTTTGATTGTTGGTTAGGTCAGACTTTCCCACCAGACGTGCACCTCACGGCCCTTTTAATCACCGATGTGGAGCTGAAGACTGAGTTAAATGCGTGGCCGCGACGGGTAAATATTTGTCCTGGGGCTGCTGAGGGACTGCCCAGGCGTCTGGCGTGGCTGTGGTTGGAAGGGAGAGACGGCTGGCACCTCCAGGTTTCAGGGAAAGGTGGGTTTGGGGACCTGCCCCCTCCCAGATCCACGGAGAGGGCGGGAAGCCCCAGAAAACCCGGGAAGGCGCCGCGGGGAGGCCCGCCTTCCTGGAAAGCCGCGCTTGGGATTGTCTTCCAAAGCTGCGACGCAGCCCCCGGAGTTTGAACACGAATAAATCATTAGCATTTTATTTACAGTTCTGGGTTTACAATTCCTAGAAAAGGATCCTGCTGTTCCGTGCGGGTTCCCGCCTCGCGGCTCGCCGCCCTACCTCCCCCGGCCCCGCTTCTCCTCGCGGGGAGCGGGGTGCGCCCCGGACCCCTCGGACCAGAGTCGGGTGGGCGGCGGCCCTGCCGAGAGCCCGTTTCCGTCGGGGGCGATCGGGGTTTCCCGAAGACCTCCGGCGCCCCCGGAGAGCAAAAGCTGGTGCTCGCCGGGTCGCCGGGCTCGGAGCGGTTCCGAAGAGGCGGCGGGCGCGCCCCGGGCGGCCGGGCTGGGGCGCAGGTCTGCGCCCGGCCGCGCCCGCCTCCCTCCCCGCGCGCCCCGCGGTCCCGAGCCGGCTCGGTCGCCGGCGGCGCCCGCCGCGCCCGCTAGATGGCAGCCTTGGTCTCCGCGCGGCCGGGGCCCGGCAGGTGCCGGCGGTCGGAAGGCCCCATCGCTGGCCCTGCAGGCGGGGTGAGCGCGCCCGAGGGGCCGAAGGGAGACGCCAGGTGCTGCCGGGAGCAGCCCGGGCGTTCCTGCGGGGAATGGAGTCGGCACTTGTCCCGGGTCCTCCGGGCGCGGGTCTCTGCGGGGTGGCAGGTGGCTTGCGTCGCCGGCCCCCGGGGGATGTGCGCACGGGACCCCGAGTGGGTGTGCGCTGCGAGCGGAGACACCGTGGGCCGCCGTTTTCTGACGCGGATCATGGAGACGTGGCCCATGGTCAAGAGCCACAGCCTCCTCCCTGAGACAGACCAGGGGTCAGCCACAGCCTAGCCGTGGCGACAGGGCTCCCAGCACCTGACTCAGGACCTCGGTGACCCTCGCCTGCCCCCGGGCCATGGCTTTGGGTGTTACAGAACAGCAATTGGGGCATCTCTGAGGCTGGTATACCACGGGACAGGACGGACCCTGGAGAGAGGAGTGTGTGTGCTCACGTTCCTGGGCAGGTGAAGTCCACAGCCTGGAATCTCCCTCCTCCAGTCAAATTCCCTTGTCTCCCCTTTACAGGAGAAAGGAGTCCCATCCCAGTGATTGAGCCCACAGTTGCTACCAAGGGAGTAGAGGTTTCAATACCAGCAGCTACCGTGCTGGACAGAGACAGGACAGTTGGCCTCTGTCGATATGACAGCCTTACAGGGATGAGCTGAAATCAGCAATGGGTTTTCTTCCCCAGGTTAACAGTAGTCATGCAGAGAGCCCTGGTGGCCGGTGGGTAAGAGTCTGGCTGCTGGGAAGAAAAAAAAAAAAAGAGTCTGGCTGCTGGGTGAAAGGTTGGCACTTGAAGCACCCCTAGCTGCACGGTGATCTCTTGTAAAGCTGAGGGCCAGGTAAGCTTGGGCGGCAGTTGGACTTTTGTCACACGGGGCCTTTGAGATCCACTCCACTGTACCAAGCAATAACAATGGCCATTGGGTTCTGAGAAACTGAGCCTGATCGTGACCCTGGGAGATGGGGATACTGTCCCAGAACAAGGATGAATGCCTCTGTCAAGGTCCTTCAGGGCGCCCAGGCCACCCACTGGCGGACTCTTGGCTGCAGGGCCTGCTCAGGACTTTGCGGCTTGAGCTCCCAGTGTCCTTGCAAAGTTGAGCAGTGCACACTGGCCTCGAGCAGCACAGGAAGCTACATGCTCCTTTTGGGGCCACAGGGGTGCAGGAGACGGGGTCTCTACCCTGTGCCTTCTCCAGTCCGGTTCTGTGGGGGCAAGAAATGTCGCATAAAATCCACAGCTCCTGTCAGCCACCCCCAGTGAGGATCGGGAAAGAGGCAGGCTACCGGGAGAAAATGGTTCCATTAGAGCTCCCTCGGGGAAAACCACACAGTCCCTAACAGAGCTGCTCTCTGGTGGTGACCCCAGAGCTCGCAGCACATGTGTCCCTGAGTTGGGAGAGTCGATTTCGAAGGAGGCTGGCTCATCTTTGCGGGGACTAGAGACAGACATCTTTCCCCGCTGCTGGAGGCAGGGAGGGCCTCTGGGATGCAGAGGCAGTTTGGGGAAATGGAGATGGTGGAGGCCTTGCAAAGGGGCAGCCAGGTAGTTTGCAGACCCCGCAGAGGAGGTGCCCATCCCTGCCTGGCTCCGGGGAGGGATGGCTGGCTGGCTGCGCCAAGCCAAGGGCATAACTTCCTCTGCAGGGAGCCGCGCACAGCTTCTCACACCTTGCTGGGGGTCACCGAACCCAGTTCCCCCAATGCTTGGCGGATAGGAGCTCGGGTCAAAGAACTTGGCCAGTTAGTTTGGCTTCATAGGAATCTCCTCTTCCGTGCCATCCGGCCACCTGGCTGCCCCCTCCTTTGGGGCTGGACAGCAAATTCAAATGAGTCTTCCTCCTTCCTCGGGAGCCTGGTTGGGTGGGCGGTGAGGTTGGGGTGCAGGGGGGCGGGGAGCTCAGGAGCTGCTCTAAGTCTGTTTGTTGGCTGTGATGGCACACTCTGCACCGAGTGTAAGGAGAGGGGGGATCCCAGAGGGGGAGGCTGGCTGCACTGGCTGGCTTGGAGAAAAGACTGGACACGTAATGATTCCATTATTTGAGACTCTCCATCAGTTCGTTCATCACTAACTGATGAACTGGTGGTGCAGTGGGGTCTGCGGTTCAAGCCCAGCAGCCGCTCCGCAGGAGGAGGAGAAGGCTGGCTGTTTCGGGAAGATAGACCGCTTTGTTGTTCGGTGCAATCGGATTGGCTCCGACCTGGCACCACAGAAGGGCACCACAGAAGGAAACGCTGCCCGTCCTGCGCCAGCCTGACAATCATTTCAATGCCTGAACCCGTGGGGGCAGCCTCTGTGTCCTTCCGCTGCATTGAGCGCCTTCCTCTATCTCGCTGCTCTTCTCCTCTGCCCTCACGCACATCACATCACCGAGTCAGTTCTGACTCACAGCGACCATCAGATAGGGCAGGGGAGAACTGGCTCTTGTGGGCTTCTGAGACTGTAACTCTTGGTTTTGTTTTTTGTTTTTTTTTGCATCACTGCCCTTGTGGGAGTAGGAAGTCCAGCCTTGCTCCTGGAAAGCAGCTGCCAGATTTGAACCACCAACCCTGTGCGCTGCAGTCCCGCACACAACCACTGCGCCACCGGGGCTCAGCCTTGTTTTTTTTTTTTTTTAAATCATTTTATTGGGGTCTCAAAACTCTTATCACAATCCACCCATCCATCCATCATCCATCCATTGTGTCAAGCACGTTTGTACAGTTGTCGCCATCATCATTCTCAAAACATTTGCTTTCTGCTTGAGCCCTTCGGCTCCTCATCTCCCCGCCCCCCTCCGCAAACTCTGTCCCTTATGAACCCTTGAAAATTTATAAATTGTTATTTTGTTATATCTTACCCTGTCTGACATCTCCCTTCACCCATTTTTCTGTTATCCATCCCCCAGGGAGGGGGGGTTTATGTAGATCCTTGTAATCAGTTCCCCTTTCTACCCCACCTTCCTTTCCATCCTCCTGGTATTGCCACTCTCAGCACTGATCCTGAAGGGATCCTCTGTCCTGCATTCCCTGTGTTTCCAGTTCCTATCTGTACCAGTGTACATCCTCTGGTATCATCGGATTTGTAGGTAGAATTGGGATTAAAAAAACACACAAAAAGAATTGGGATCGTGGCAGTGGGGGGTACAGGGGGCAGAGGAAGCATCTAAGAACTATGGCCACAGAAAATCTCATCTTTCTCCCGATACCCTTGCCCTACAGGACTGCTGTTAGTGGGAATGGAGTCTAGAGCAATGCCTGGAAGAATTCTAAAGTCTAAAACTTGGGGTTGAGAAGCCCTGGGTTGCCATCAAACCCCGGCTCCGTGGGGGAAGGACCTGCTTTCTGCTCCCGTAGAGACTGCAGCTCTCCAAGCTGTTGAGTGGGTTCTGACTCACAGTGGCCCCGAGAACCGAGCTGACCTTCCCCTCCGGGTTTAGGAGGCAGCGCATCTTCACTAGAGGGGGAAGTCTCATCATTCTCCCCCCGAGGGGCTCCCTGGCTGGAACCGATGACCTCGTGGGTGCATCGGGACTCCTTCATGAAAAGATTGTTTCCCGGGACATCTGAGGGGGGAGGGTCTACGCTGCCACACCTGCCGCTAGGAGTTGAAAAGCCATCCCATGGAGCCTAACGCTAACACGTGGGATTGGGATGGAAGGGACCTGGGATCTGGATCCTGATGCAAAGCCAAATCCCAGCTGTGGCTTCAGGGCAGGGCTTGAAGATGCTGCCGTTGCTGAGGGCCTGGCTTCTGACACATTACACTCGCTGATGAAAACCATAAGGGGCCAGCAGCTAACAGGTCTTGGGCGGGCGTCAAATGTTTGCCAGGTGTCTGTGCCTGATTAAGGAGCCCTGGTGGTGCTGAGGTTGGCTGTTTGAATCCACTAGCTGCTAGGGGTGGGGGTGGTGGAACCCTAGGCTGGGGGAGGCAAAGATGTGGCAGGGGCAGTTCTGAGAAGCCCAGTGGGCGGTTTAACTGTCTTACAGGGTGAGTATGCGTCACTCTGTCTGACTCAAGGGGAAGGAGTAGGGTTTGGGGGTTTGTTTTGGTATTGTGTCCTTTATTGCCACCATCTCCGTTAATCTTCCCAACAGTCCCCAGGTGTTGTTGTTCCCCCTCCCATTTTGCAGGAAAGGAAACCGAGGCTCAGAGAGGTCCATTCATTTACTTACTGAGGCCTTGGTGGGTTGGTGGGGGGATCAGCACCTTCTGTGCTGGAGATCCTGGTCAATGCATAACCACACTAGTCAGGCAGTGGAGGCTTGGTGCTAGGCTGCTGCTCAGGCTTCAGTAAGAGCTTCCAGATTGACACACTAGAAAGAAAGGCCTGGTTATTTCCTTTTCAAAATCAGCTAATGAACCCCCTGTGGATCATAATGGTCCAAGCTGTAAGAGCTTGTGGGGCTAGGGCAGGAGCAGGCATTGTTTTGCTCCGCTGTGTATGGGGAAGAGGGTCATCTCCAGGACCGCTGATAGCACGATGAGATACACAGCTGGAAAAGCACAGGGGCGGTACTCCACAGAAATCCTTCCCACCAAATCCCAGGACATCTTCCCCCTGCTCTCTGGTCACAGAAACTTGTAGTTGTTTATCTTGTTACAAAACACATTGGAAAATACCCTTGAAACTCATCTTACAGCTTGGCAATGAGTGGCGGTTTGGTTTTGCTGCTTCTGATCCACTCTTTTTCAAACCAGAGAAAAAGAATAAGGAAAGAACAAAACCAAGAAAGCGCAACTCTGGAGCCAAGGAAAAAGGGCATATTGAGTTCCATCCTGGCGGGTACCTCGGACTTATTTATCTTTAAGAGATTATCCATCCATTGAACCAACATTGGATTCACTTACTTCGGAGTCACCTTGACTGTCTTCTGTGGAGCCCCTTGCTCTGTCCAAGATGGGTGCTGGAGTGCAGGGTCTCCCTGAGACACCTGCCTTTATTCCTTGCTAGGGTCGATGGTGGGCGGTCTGAGGGGGATCCAGGCCTTGGATCCCCATCATACTTGGAAGAGTCATCTCTGAGTTGGCCTAGAGCCATGGAGAGTGAGAAACTTTCAAATTTCAAAACCGCCCAGGGCCAATTTAATAAACTTGTGCCACCTCCAGCCTCACCACAGTTTTGAATTCTCAAATATTCACTCCCATCTTAAGACATGTACAAGAGTGGAAGGATTTTGGAATGTTAATAATGCAGAATTTTACAGCACAGCAAGGTGAATTCTCAAGGGGTAATAGTTAACATCTGCTTTCTCCTTTTCCCAAGCTCGCACTGGGGGAAGCCGGGACTCTGCACACAGGCACACCAAGCTCGGATTATGAGGGAGAGCTGACTGTCTTTTCTCTTGCAGCAAAGAGGTAAATTGTCTCCAGATTTGGCACGAGGCACAATAACCAGAGACCCTGGATGTAGCAAGAGTGACAATGATGGGAGAAAAAACCAAAGCCTATCTCTCAGGGGGCGCTTTGGGAACCGTGAATAAGACCCTTTCTTCCAGGGGGTCTGGAAGACAGCAAGAAGCTATCAACTTTCTCCCAGTGGGACAATTCTTAGCAATCAGCATCAGCTCTGGGGTCCTGACATGCCCCAGGGAAGCAGCAGGATGCTGTGAATCAGAGGGAGACAAAATGCAGGAGGGCCCGGCCCCTGGTTCTAGATGCAGACTCTGCAGCCTTTGAGGGTGCCAGGGGTGGGGTGGGGTGTGTGCCTCTGCCATCATACCTCTCCTCCACAGTAAAGGGAAGTGGCTACCAGAGAACTCTGGACACAGGTGACCCCAGGCCTCAGGCCCAGACCTGGCTGTGTGACCCTGGGTGAGCGACTTCCCTGAGTGCCCTAACCTTTTCTTTCTTTCTTTTTTTTTTTTTTTTTTAAATCCATCAGGGTTGAGCCCCGGTGGCATGGTGGTTGAGTGCGGGACCGCAGCCCACAGGGTTGGCGGTTCAAATCCAGCAGCAGCTCTCCAGGAGCAAGGCTGGCCTTCCTACTCCCACCAGGGGGCAGTGATGCCCACACACACAAAAACAAAAATCAAAACCAAAAAATCAATCAATCATTTTATTGGAGGCTCCTACGTAAAACAGTCCAGACGTCTCTTATATTAAGCCGATATGTACAAATACAGCCACCAACAATTTCAAAACGTTACCTTTCTCCTTGAGCCCCTTGATAACAGTTTCTCTTTTATCCCTGCCCCTCCCCCTTTCATTTGTAAAATGAAGACAGTACCAGTGGCCTTGTGGGTAGTGGGTTGCTTTGCAGTGCCTCACATAGTCAGGGACTATTTTTTAAAAATCACCACAGCTCACACTTGTTTTCCAAGAACCGGTGCACACCTCGGGGCGGCTCATGTGGGGGGACATTGTGTTTGAGACCTAGTACCAGCTGACCCCAGGATTCTTCCTGCGCTGTTGCTAGGCACCACGGAGCCCGTCAGCCATACCGACTTTGTGTCCGGCAGCCTGAAACACGGCCGGGGCCTGGGTTGCTCCCACAGTTGTTGGGCCGGAGCACATTTTGCAGCCACGGTGCCAGTTAATCTGGCTGAGGGTCTTCCTCTGGTTTGCTTCCCCTCGACTGCGCCAAGCACGACGCCCTTCTCCAGGGCCTGCTCTCTCCTGATAACCCGTCTGAAGGATCTTTCTGACCTGGCCTTCCCTCAGGGTTCATTGTGGCTTGCTGCCCGAACCTCCCAGGGCTGGGAAGGCCGTGAGCTTCCAGAAACAGGTGGCCACCCCTGCCTTTGGAGGCACCCCGCACAGGCGGGCCGCACACCAGTCTTTCGGCTACTAGTGGAGTCCTTAGCCGGTGGTTCCACCCAGAGAATCCTATACATCCAGGGGCGCCAGGGAAATAGTGCAGACCCGAACCTAAGAGCGAAGCGGTCGCTCCTTTTAAGGGAATCTCTTGGGGAGTTTTAGAGGTAGAAAATGACCCAGAAATTATTTTTAAAAACAAAGGGTGCCAACCTTGTGTTTGCAGCTACCTAGGGATTTGGATCACGAGATTTGGGTGCGGAAACAAACCCTCCTACATCTCGAAGCACCTCGCAGCTGAGGAGAACGGTGAGGACCTGGCCGGGCTCCATGGTACCGCGGCTGTCCCTGTCCTCGCAGGGTTGCAGCAGCCCTGAGCGGGTGCACCGGCTTCTCCCTTGTGCTTGCGTAATGCAATTTAAATCCCTTGTTAATTTCCAGGTCGAGTTTCATTCATGAGGATAATCTTTAATTGATGTTAAATATAGGGATCAAGTTAAGTGCATTATTTCTTTTTTACAAAGTGCTAATTGTTCATGTTCTCATAAATTATTTTCTCTTCTCCTGTAGCAGGTTTTATGAAAGAACTTTTCAGGCAGTGCTTTTAACCTCATTGTATGAATATTATCCTGTAATCAGCAGGGCGGGCTGCTCCTGCCTGGGCTGATGATCTCTCTGTTGCCCTTCCCAGGAGAAAGGAGAAGAAGGATGAACTCATTTAGAGGGTAGGGATAGGTGAGTAGGCACACACACATTTAAACAAGGCTTGGATCCAAACAGTGTTAAGTGCAAGCATCTCTTTGCAGTGAATTCTTTTCCTCAGTCCGACTGAGACCCTTGAGGAATTCAAGCTGAAAAGACTTTGGCTTCATTTATCCTCAGAATGCTTAGATGTGTTCACACCCTGTGCCAGGCTTCTGGGAGGAGATGAAAAGAAGCTGTGTCTACCCTCAAGGAGCTTACATGAAAGGAAGGCAAGACAACAGAATTCACTACCATTTATTGAGCTTTTACATGTGTTGCTTTATTTAATCTTCACTGCAACTCTCCAGGGGAGACACTGTGTTATTCCTGTTTTATACTCCAGTTCAGATTGGTTAAGGCATTTACCCAAGATCATCGAAATCAGGACTGCGGGAATGTGGATTGAGGTCTGTTTGACTTGAAACCGGTGTCCTTAATTCAAACCAAGTGGTCCCTCTTTCCAGGGCATCCACCAGGCAACAACGGGCAGCCCAACAACTAGTGCCAACTTGGTGACCTCTTGTGCTCCACAAGGGTTTCTTTCTTTCTTTCTTTCATTCTTTTAAAAATCATTTCATTGGGGGCTCATACAACTCTTATATCCATCCATCGTGTCAAGCACATCTGTACATTGGTTGCCATCATCATTTTCAAAACATTTTCTTTCTACTTAAGCCCTTGGTGTCACCTTCTCATTTTTCCCCCTCTTTCCTCTGTCCTCCTGTCCTCATGCATGTTTGATAATTTATAAGTGATTATTATTTTTTTCATTTCTTACTCTGACCAATATCTCCCTTCACCTACTTTTCTGTTGCCCACCCCCCAGGGATCAGTTGTGATCAGTTTCCTCTAACTCCCTCACCCCCACTCCCTCACCCTCATGGTATGGCTACTTCTAATATTGGTTCTGAGAGGTTTATCTGTCCTAGATTCCTTGTGTTTTCAGCTCTTATCTGTACCCGTGTACATGCTCTGGTATAGTCAGATTTGTAAGGTAGCATTGGGGTCATGATAGTAGCGGGGAGGAAGCATTAAAGAACTAGAGGAAAGTTGTATGTTTCATTAGTGTTATACTGCATCATGACTGGCTCATCTCCTCCTGAGACCCCTGTGTAAGGGGATGTCTAGTTGCCTGCAGATGGGCTTTGGGTCTCCACTCTGTACTCCTTCTCATTCACAATGATACAATTTTTTTTTGTTCTAGGTCTTTGATGCCTGATAACTGATCTTATCGACACCTTATGATCAGACTTGTGTGCTTCTTCCATATGGGCTTTGTTGCTTTTCAGCTAGATGTCCACTTGTTTATCTTCAAAAGCCTTTAGCACCCCAGATGCCTTATCTTTTGATAGTCGGGCACCATCAGCTTCCTTCAACACATTTGCTTATGCACCTGCTTTGTCTTCAGGGATTGTGTTGGAAAGGTGAGCATCAAGGTATGCCAGGTTAATTGAACAAAGTGTTCTCTTGTTGAGGGAGTACTTGAGTAGAGGCCCAATGTCTATCTGATACCATAATATTAAACCTATAAATATTTGTACATAGATCTATTGCCCTGTAATTATATATACTTACATCTGTACATGTCTATATTTAGACTGCTATAAATGCCTTTTGCTTCTTAGTTTTTACCTCGGTTCCCTTTAACTTTCCTCTTATCTCACTATTACGTTCAGTGTTCAGGGTTTCAGTAATGCTTCTTGGTTACATTGCCCTTGATAAAGCCCTACCAGACCTCCTACATCTTCCTTGCCATTGATTTTAGATGACTTGTTTTTCCCTTGCCTCTGGTTTTGTTAGCATTCACTTCTTTCTCCCCCTACCACCCCCCCTCTTCTTCTTTCTCACATTGCCCCCAGAATGGTCAGCCCCATTGTTTTCTCCTCCAGATTGTTTGTCCCACCTTTCTTTTTTTTAAATTTTTTTTTTGGGGGGGGGGGCATCACTGCTCTCTAGTGGTGGGAGTAGGAGGCCCAGCCCCACTGCTGGAATTGAACCTCCGTCCCAGTGGGCCGCAGTCCCGCGCACAACCACTACGCCACCGGGGCTCAGCCCCTATCCCACCTTTCTTATCTAAATAGACCTGCAGAGATAATAATATGCACAAAAATAAAACAGAGAAAAACAAAGCAAAAAAAAAAAAAAAAAAAAGGGCTGAATCCCAGTGGTGTAAGTGGTTGAGTGCGGGACTGCAACCCGAGGGCTTGGCGGTTCAAATCCAGCAGCGCCGCCTCTCAGGAGCAGCGCTGGGTAGTGCCCATGACCACCAGAGGCAGTGATGCCCCTCCCCCCCAAATAACAACAACAGCAAAAACAACAACAAAAATATTTTAAAAAGCAACAAAAGAAAGCAAAATAGCAACAACTTGCTGTTCTGTTGCATGGCCTTAGTGTTTCGCCTCGGTGCGGTGGGGTCAAATTGGGCACAATTCCTGCACTGGTCTCTAGTGTTGTCCCTTGTAGTGCTTTGAGTCAGTGAGGGATGGCGTGTCTCATGGTGGGGCTGATTCTGCTGTCCTCTCTGTGCATTGTCTGCTCTGAGCAGAAACTTCAACCTCGGGGCTGGGTGGGCCAGGATGTGCTCCTCTCTCTCTTCCTCCCCCTTTGTTTGCTCCTGTGTGCTCTGATCAGACATGCCCCTCTCCCTCCGAGGGAGCTTCAGTGCTGTCCTCTGAACTCTTCAGGGGGTGGGGGTGGGAGAGCTGTCCGAGCAGTTGGGGTTGGGATGGTCCCTCCGACCTCTCTGTTGGTTCCCTGCTCCATGTCGGTGCGTTGCATCCACATTCATATCCTGGAGCGTCGGGGTGAAGTCTGTTCCCTCTTTCGCTGGCTCCATAGGGTTTTCATTGGCTGCTCTCTCTCGAAGTTGGCCAGGCCTTTCTTCCGAGGAACAGCTAGATAGACTCATCCCTTCCACAGTGTTAGTTAGCAGCAGAGTCCATTATCCATCTGCATCACCCCAGGGCTCCAGCAAGGCCCCTGACCCTCCGGACAACAAGTGAAGGCGCCGTGTTCCTAAGAGGAGTCACAGGTGCGCTAAGAGAGGAAATCTGGCTTCCCCGGTGGGGAGCTGAGCAGACTTCTTGGGAGGAAGTGATTTTTGAGCTGGAACTGGGAGGATCAGTGGGATTTAGGGGGGCATAAATGGGAAGAGAGGCCTATTTACAGAGTGGGGCGACAGGAGCCTTAAAGGCTGCAGGGAGAAAAGGCATGAGGAAGTCTAAGGTTTGGAAAGTGGCGCGTTTGAGTGGAGTGTGAAGAGACAGACTGGTGAATAAGGTTGCAAAAGCCAGCAGAGGGTCCAAAGCACAGTGTTTGGTGCTAAACATCTGATTTGGGGGTTTGAGAGCCAGAAAGGTGTGTTGCTTGGGACTGGAGAGGCTAAATCCATCCTGCACGTGTTTATGGGAACCTACTATGACCAGGCCTTTTCAAATGACGCTGTCCCCGTGGTTCTCACTACAACTTGCCCTGTGTAGCCCTGCGTCACCCTGACCTCAGCACACCGATCTATTAATGCCTGTTGGTGCACGCTTGTGGCTGAATCGAGTTTTGACCTATGAATGCATTTTGCTCTTTTCTCTATCCTTCCCCCTCCTCCCCTATTGCCTTGGGAACTTTTGCATGGTGCAAAGCAGAAGTTGATTGAAGAAGGGCTCCTCTTCTCTTCTCCAGAGCTCCTTGGATACATGGTGCCGGCTGTTTCAGAGACAGGGGAGTCCTTTAGAAAGCATCGAGGGAGAAAAGACAGCTCTTCGCAACCTGGGATGGGAGAAAGGATCTGATTTCTCTAAGGAGTCCCACCAACAAAACAAAACAAAAGCCCTCACTGCATCAGGTCAATTCTGACTCATAGTGACCCTTCAGGACACGGTAGAACCGCCCTTGAGAGTAGAAAGGCCTATCTCTCCCCTGAGGAACACCTGGTGGTTTTGAACTGCTGCTCTTATGGATCGAAGCCCAACATGTAACCATTACACCACCAGGGCTCCTGTACGGGAGTCACAGGGAACTGTATACAAGAGAGATGACATGACTTCAGAGGGTTAGCAATATGGCATGAAAGTGACATGTCTGGCTGAGAAGCTGGAGCCCTGGGTCCTCTCTTTTGGAACCAGCTGGGCAGAAGCTCGCTGGAGGAACAGAGGGCAGTTTGGTGCCGTACAAGACCCCAGGACCCTTGATTGAATTTCTCCCAGTTTAGAGTAGGGATGAGGACACTTTTTCCCCCTGCCAAGTGCCATTTGGAGATTTATAACATCATTCATGGACCTTACTTATCACACATGTAATTAACTTACCCCTAATGTGATAGCAAGGATGTCACTTTGAGGACTTAAGGGCACCTGACCCAAGCCATGGTGTTATCAATCGCCTTATATGCATGTAAAAGTTGAGTAAGGAAGACTGAAGCATAATGGATGCATTTGACTTGTGGTGCCGTTGAATAATATGGAAAGTACCATGGGCTGCGAAAAGGGCAAACAAATCCAGCTTGGAAGAAGTACGGTCAGAGTGCTCCTGACAGGCCGTGAGGACAACACTTCCTCTTACGTACATTGACCATATTGGCAGGAGAGACCAGTTTCTGGAGGAAGACATCGTGTTTGGTGAAGCGGAGAGGCCCTTGGGAGATGGACTGGCATAATGGTTGCACCTGGGCATGAGAACAATTGGGGATGGCGCTCGGTGAGGCAGGGTTTCCTTCTAGTGTGCTGGGGTTTGCTATGAGTTGAAACTGACTCGATGGCAACAATGTGAGGATGGAGGAGGCCTGGTGGTGTAGTGGGTTCTGAGTTGGGCTGCCAGCCGCAAGGCCAGCAGTTCAAATCCACCCAGCTGCCCTCTGGGAGAAAGATGAGGCTTTCTACTCCAGTAAACATTCAGTCTTGTAGACCCACAGGAGTCGTTTCCTCCAGCCCTACAGGGGGGAGAGCAGTCAGAATCAGCTCCACAGCAGGGAGTGTGCTTCAGTTGGTTAATTTGGCATTTGGAACTGCTTCTCATTGGTGAACCGTGTGATGTTTGATGTTCGCTGGTACTGATGATTTCCAAGGCCTTCTAAGGCCCAAAGGCCAGGTGTTCCCTCCCCCTGGTTTAGATGCCTGGGCCTCCAGAGTTGGACTTGAAGTTATTCAAAGAAACAAAGAGAAAGGAAAGTCTTTCTTGAGTTTGAACATTTGTCATGTGCTCACCACACACTCTTTTCTTTGACCGCAGAGAGGGAAGTTTGGCGGGGACTGATGGCCACTGGACAGGCCAGTGAGCAGGACACAGAGGGGTTGAAGTTCAAGGCCCCGGAGGCAGGAGGGGTGGAGCCAGGATTCTTTCCACTGTGGCAGGAATGCAGGGATTGGCTTGTGCCCACAAAACCCATCTATGGGTGAAGGGGCATGGCCAGAAGACATCTGGCAGGACTGGTGGGGCAGGGCAGTCTCTAGCAGGACCCAAAATGTCCCAGGAAGACCTGGTTTTCTTGAGGTCAGTTTGCAGGGGTAGCTGGAGACATTCTTTCCCCTTCCATCCATCCATCCATCCATCCATCCATCCATCCATCCATCCATTCATTCATTCATCTAACTCAGAAGTGGATCACCTTCTCGGTGGGGATGATGCTGAGTCTCAGCCTGCGTGATGGAGTGATGCTGGGACAAACATCCACCACAAGTGGGTGGCTCTAAGGAACAGGCATTCATTTCCTCACCGTTTCTAAGGCTAGAAGCCTGGATTCTGGGCACAGCTTCTGCGTGCTGGCTCTGTCTGCTTGGTGGGATGGGGTGGAGGGAGTGGGGGGCTTGGGGTCCCAGGCAATCACGGATGGATTGGGTGCAGTCCAACCTGCCAATGCCACAACCTGTAGAAACTGGTCTGAGAAGGTAAATGCACACATTTTCCACAAAGAAAGGGAGACAGGCAAGTGGGAAGACGGCATCCTGGCCAAGATGGGACCTTTTTTTGAGACCTGGGAAAACCAGGGCTTCGGGGAGAGTGCCACTCTGGCAGGTGTTCCGTGAGCTTGTATCCGCCTTCTTGCTCAAAGGAGACTGGTGGAGGAGCACCTCCTCCACACATACCGCTGCATTCACTTACCAAGGACAGTGCCTCTGCAAGTGAGATGACTGCCACCCGTGTAAAACCCGAGCCCACTGCCCCATGTTCACCCGGACCCCTGTCCTCCCTGGAGGGGAGGGTAGGCCTGCTCCCTAGAGCGTCCAAGATTGTATCTCTTTATGCAAGCAGTCTCATGTTTCCCCAAGAGCGGTCATCGGGTTTGAACTGTCAGCCTTGCAGTTAGCAGTCCAGCGCTTAATTCACTGTGCCACCAGTGTCCTTAGCCACAGGTATAGATCCACAGCTGCCGAGCCCACCCTATGTACGATTGCTGAGGCTGAATGCCTTCATGGAAGCACACAGCTTCATCTTTCTCCTTTGCAGCTGCTTTCTCTTCTGGTGGCTTTGAACTACCAACCTTGTAGTGAGCAGTCCTCCAGTGTTAACCATCAGAGCTCCTTTAACCTCAGAGATGGGGTTTAGGATTTCCAACATAGATTGGGGGGACATAATTCAATCTACTAATGCTGAGCACACAGGCCGGCTCCTTGGGGGCTTCCGGATCATCATCCAGCAGTGGCAATCTCAGTGACAGAGGGATGCTCAGGGGACCCGGAGGAGAGAGTTGGTGGAAGTTGAGGGAGGGACACCTAACTTGCCTCTCGAAGGACAGGCACCAGCCAGGTGGCTGAAAGCATGAGCGGACAGAGCCAAAAATGTGTCCCTGGAAGAAGCACACCAGCCTGCGTGACTACGAGGTGTCAGAGATCAGGCATCAGGCATCAAAGAACTAGCAATGATATCATTAGAAATGAGGGGGAGTACAGATTGGAGACCCAAAGTCCATCTGTAGGTGAAGCGACTTCCCCTTACAGATAGGTCACAGTGAGGAGGGGAGCCAGTCAGAGTGCAGTGTGTAACAAGGATGAAACATTCAACTTTCCTCTAGTTCTTTTTTTTTTTTTTGTGGGCATCACTGCCTCTGGTGGTCGTGGGCGCGACCCAGTGCCGCTCCTGAGAGCCGCCACTGGATTTGAACCGCCAAACCCACGGGCTGCAGTTCTGCACTCAACCACTTACGCCACTGGGGCTCAGCCCTCCTCTAGTTCTTAAATGCTTCCTCCCCCTACAAATCCAGCTAGACCAGAGGCTGTAAACTAGTACAGAAAGGAACTGGAAACATGGGGAATCCAGGACAGATAATCCCTTCATAATCAGTGGCGAGAGTGGCAATACCGGGAGGATGAAGGGAAGGTGAAATACAAAGGGGGGACTGATTACCAGGCTCTACATATAACCCTCTCCCTAGGGGGTGGATAATAGAAAAGTGGGTGAAGGGAGATATCAAATAGTGTAAGATATGACAGAATAATAATACTTTATAAATTATCAAGGGCTTATGAGGGAGGAGGGTAAGGGAGGGAGGGGGAATGAGGAGCTGATACCAAGGGTTCAAGTAGAAAGAAAGTGATTTGAGAATGATGATGTACCAATGTACATCAACAAATGTACAAATGTGCTTGACACAATGGAAGGATGTATGGATTGTGATAAGAGTTGTTCAAGTTCCCAATAAAATGATTAAGAAACAAAACCAAAAAATTAAAGAGAGAGAGAGAGAGAGAAACACTAAGAGAGGAGTATGCTGAGGGATATGAGGGGAGACCAGACTAAGGGCAGCTTGGCAGTGGAGGGAAGTCTCCATGGTCAAGGTGGAGGAGGAACTACACATGGCCTTGGGAGAAAGCTTGAAGTCTGCAACCATAGGCCACAAGGCCTTTGCTAATCTGACCTTGAAAGGTGCCCTTTGATCCCATCAGTGCCTTCTTTCCCCTCACACCCTACTCTGCAGACCTCTGACCTCTCTCAGGACCCATCAAGCCTCTCGTCTGGGCTGTCAGATCTTTGATTCACACACGCTGCTCCTTCAGGACTCGCTTCCTCCTTCCCTGGCAACCTGGGTTTGTTACTTGCATAAGCAATACATAAGCCTCCTTCCTCCTAAAATTTTTATTGAGATATAATTTGCTTACTATAAGCTTCATTCTGTTGACGCGTATACTTCAGGGTTGTGCAGCCATCACATGATCTAGTACGGGAACACTTTTTACTTCCAGTAACCTACCCTGTGTAACCCCTGGCAGCCAATAAATTGCCTTCTCCCCAATTCTGGACATGGTAGGTACATGGGATTCTATGAAGTGTGGCCTTCTGTTACTGAAGCCTTTTGCTTAGCATAGTCTTTTCAAGCTTCACCCACGTTGTAGGATGACGGAGCTGTACTTCACTCCTTTTTATGGTTGAATCCGACTTCATTTTAATGGATGTACCACATTTCATTTACCCATTTGTCAGCCGATGGACTTATGGATTGTTTTTACTTCTGGGTCCTTGCAAATTATACTGCTGTAGACATTTGTGTGTAAGTTTTCCTGCAGATGTATGTTTCCATTTCTCTGACAATTTTAGTCTTTGCCCAGAAGTGGGATTGTCGGGCCACAGGCAACCCTTATGCTGACCGTTTTGGAGCACTGCCAAGCTGTTTTCCATTAAGATGGAACCTGTTTACTCTTCTGCCAGCACCGTGTGAAGCTTTCAATCTCTCCACATCCTGGGCAACAATTGCTACCTGCCTTTTTTGGTTCTAGACCTTGGAGTGGGGTAGCCACCACAGCTCAGTCAGTTTGTTGTACTTTGGTGACCTCAGTGGTGTTGGACACTTTATCTCTAGCATTTCAAATGCTAGTTGGCTCACTGTAGTGGACAGAAGGACTATGAGACTAGGAGGAAAGGCCCAATGATTTGTTTCTGAAATTGAGTCACTCAGATACACCCTCAAGGAATTCAACAAATGTGATCTGATCTGGTGCAGGGAGCGAAGTCCTCCCAGGTTGGAAGGCATTTACAACACACAGTGGCAGCAGCATCAGGTTTGGCTGAGTAATGTTCATAAAGAGGGTGCAGGATGGGGCCACGTTGAGTCCTGTGGTCCATGAGTCAAGAGTTGAAATGGTTACTTCCGTGTCTTCCATGGACGTTGGGCTCTGTGAAGGAAGCTTGTTTCATTCACTGCTGGGTAGGCAGCGTCTTTCTCCTCTGACTTCTAAATAGCCTGGTGAGTACAAGTGCTTGGCCCCTCCTTGCAACATGAAGGACAAGATGTGAAGGCATGAAAAGGCAGCCACCTTTGACTGAGGCAGACACACACACACACACACACACACACCATGGCTTATTCTCTCTGGCGAAGACATTGCTTCAAGCTCAGCCTGCTTCTCCACTTCCCTCTTTTGAATTCTTCACTTGCTCCTGGGATCTTTCTTGGGCCAGAACACTTTATCAACCTTATGGAGCTCTGGAGGCACTGTTGGGTGAGTGTTGGACTGCCCACCTCAAGACCAGCAGTTCAAACCCACCAGCTACACAGAGGGAGAAAGAAGAGTCCGTCTGTTTCTTGTATGATTTACTCAGAAACCCTAATGTGGACTCGCTGTGAGTTAGAAGGAACTGACTTGATGGCAGTGGGTTTCTTCTGGGTCCTGGCTGCTTCTGCGGTAGCTTCTCAGCTGTCAAGACCCAGGGTGAGGCCCATCACCTCTTCAAACCTCACTCATGTAAACAGTATTAATACCCGCCTCTCAGGGCTGTCGAGGAAAGCACTAAGAGTGGTGCTTTACGCACATTTAATCCTATATGATGGTGCTTAGAACCTCATTTTTAAACACCGAAAATGTCCTTTAGTACATTCATCACCTGGGCAAACCAAACAAAAATGACATCACGGTTGAAAATCGAGTCCTCTTCAGAAAATCAAGGAAAGGGAGGGACGTCGAAGGGAGACAAGACAGGTTTCACCAGCAGAATGGGGAGATGGAGGCTCGGAGAGACCACAGTGGAGCTCAGGGCGCAGTTTACCAGGGTGGCCGAGTCAGGACTTCGGCTGCTCGGGCCGGCGCGCCCTGGGCACGGGTGACTCCATGGGGACTGCGAGCTGCCTGGGGGGCAGCCTCCGCTCAGAGGGCTGAGCGGGCGGATTTTAGGTGTTGCCACCTCTGCGTGCTTCCCTCCTCCCCACCCCACCCCACCCCCTCCGACTGGCCCAGCAGGGCTGCGGCCGAGGTCCGGGGGCTCAGCTAGGCCCCGTCGGCGGCCCCAGCGGGAGGCCGAGCGGAGGACCGCGGGTCCTGCGACCAGCAGCGGCTCCCCAAACCAGGGCGGCTCCCTTGGGCCTGGGTGGCCGGCCGCTGCGCCCCGGGTGCGGGCCGCGCCGAGCACCGGGGCTGGCAGCCGAGCACAAAAGAGCCGGGCGGCAAGCCTCTAAAATGCTAATGCGGCGCCCGCGCGGCTGGCGGCGGCACAGCCCAGGGCCGCGGCCCGGCGCCGCGCCTCATTATGACTGCCGGGGGCCCGCGGCCGCGAGCAGCGGGGCGCGGGGCCGCACGCCGCGCGGCTGATGGCGGCGCTGATGGCGCGGCGGCGCGGCCCGCGGGCTCAGCGGGCGCCCCGGCCCCCCGCGCCCCGCGCGCGCTCCCAGCTCCCCGCGTCCCCCGCAGTGGGGCGAGCGGCGGGGGGAGGTGG
The DNA here is from genome assembly GCA_004026705.1 of Nesogale talazaci. Taxonomy (NCBI): domain Eukaryota; kingdom Metazoa; phylum Chordata; class Mammalia; order Afrosoricida; family Tenrecidae; genus Nesogale; species Nesogale talazaci. The sequence continues at coordinate 56,075 of PVJH01006562.1, read as the reverse complement.
CGAGTGGGCGCCTCGCGCCCCGCAGCCTCGGACCCTGCTGAGGTTTGCCCCTGATTCCTCACGCTCTCGAATTTTCGAATTAAAAAGGCGATGGTCTCCTTTTTTTTTTTAACAGGAGAAAAAGAAAAGAGGGGGAAAAAGTGATCCGTCTGGTAGGGAGGACTCCCCCAAAGTTCCTGGCCAGCGGGCGACAAATGGGGACAGACAGCTCGGGCTGAGGCCGGCCGGGCCTCATACTACCGGCCCCAGTGCATCGCCCGCTGCCCTCTGCCCTCTCCCCGAGCTTCTGCAAAACGCCCCCGGGATAGCTCCACGTTGGCAGGCTGAACTCTGTCCAGCTCTCTCCGGAAGAAAATCCTGAGGCCCGGGGTAGGAGGATGATTTGAACCTTTCCCCAAACCCTCGCTTGTCGTAGAGCCTGCCGGACAGGGTGGAACTGTCCCACAGCGTTTCCGTGGCTGGAAATCTAGGGATGAGACTGCCACATCCTCTCGCGAGCATTGGCAGGGAGCGTCCAGACCCTTGGATTTATCCATAGCACCACCGAGCGCTTTGATCACTGCGCCATCGCGGATCGTTACCTATCTACCAGCTGCCAATAATTGAATGCTTGCAATACATACACTAGGCTCTAGGAACCTTTAAAGATGGGGAAGGCCGTTGAATCACCAGAATCGTTCGAGAAGTGTTATTCTTCCCGTTGAAGGAAGGAAGCAGCCAGTACAGGGAGGGGAATTCACTCAAGGGTCCACGTACAGGTTAACAAGCAGCAGAGGCAGGGTTTGCACCTGGGAGGATTTGCTTCCCAAGTCTTGCTTGTTATCCAAAGTCCAGTGCCCAGGCGCATGGGCTGTGGAGGTGGGGTGAAGGATAGGCTTCTTCTACCACTGGTAAGCTCTCTGTGTCTGTTTCGGCCAGATTCTGCTGTTTTTACCCCGATGACTCTGGTCCAGTGATTTCCATCTGGAGATCAAAGAATTGAAACTGATGTATTTACTTGGGGTTCCTCCCCAAAAGGGGCTCTTCCGCTTCAGAGTGGCCGTGTTCCTCTGCAGAAGAAACCTCACTCAGGAGAGGACCCCTGTGGTAGTGGCAGGCCAGGGCAACAAACGACGGTGCAAGAGATCTCTCTACAGTGTTACAGAGCAAAGATGTTGCTGTGAACATTAAGGCCTATGAGACGCCAGCCCTGGCATTGTCAGTGGCTTTATATGCACGCAGAAGCTGGGGGGTGAACAAAGAAGGCTGAAGAACAATTGATGCATTTGGGTGACAAGGTTGACGAAGAATGTGAAATAGACCACGGACTGCCAGAGGAACGCACCAATGGTGGGGGGCGGGGAGGGGAGTACTGCTGGAATATCCCTTAAAATCAAGGATGTTGAGACTTGCCTCGGTACTTTGAGCCCGCCATTAGCAGTGGTCAGTCCCTGGAGAAGAACCTGGTGCTTGGTAAAACAAAGGGGCAGTGAAAAAGAGGGAGACCTTCTAGCGGAGGGACAGACACAGTGGTGGCAACCGTGGGCTCCGACAGCGCCATGACCTCTAACAAAAACCCCACGATGTGTCTTCTCAGTCATTTTCAATGCGCATACTTCCCAAGAGTCTTCCAGACCGCCCTTTTCCCAATTAACAGTCTGGCTGGGAGATCACTCTCGTCAACATGTATCCATCTCATTCTTCTTCTGCCCTTGGGTTTGTTTGCATTTGGCATAGGTAACACATTCAAATGGTTCAAAAATCAAACTAGCAGCAGAAGTCTTGTCAAGAAGCCTTGTCCCTATCCATGGTCCTGTCAGCCTGGTGCTCCTGCCCTCCGCTGGGCCCCTGCTTTTATGAGTATATTTTCTCAGGTTTTCTTGATACCACCTTGACTGTATCGCATATGAATTTCTTTAACTCTCCTACTGCTGCAAGGAGCTCTGGGAGCGCAGTGGGTTGCACAAGCCCGGCTGCTCACTCACTGCAAAGTCAGCAGTTCGAATTCACTCGCGGCCGGGTGTCGGGGTCAAGGGTGGCATGGAGGGCAGAGAGGAGGCTTTCTGCTCTCTTGAAGACTTATACAGCCTTGGAAACTCACAGGAGCAGCTCTCCTCCATCCCATGGGGTCACTGTAAGTCAGCATCGGCTCCACCACAGGGAGTTTGGGTGGTGGGTTTGCTTATTCACGGGTTAGCTTTTTCAGTTGGGTTCGCATGGGTAGGTGTCTGCTAATAGAAAAGGCTGTGGGGCTGAGCCCCGGTGGCGTAAGCGGTTGAGTGCGGGACTGCGGCCTGCGGGCTTGGCGGTTCAAATCCAGCGGCGGCTCTTAGGAGCGGCACTGGTAGTGCCCACGACCACCAGAGGGCAGTGATGCCCTCCACCCCCACAAACAAAAAGAAAAAGAAAAGGCTGTGACAAACATTTGGGCACATACAGATATATTTGCATACCCATGTGAGTATATCCATTGGTTAAAAAGTTAAGCAAAACTGCTGGGCCAAATAACAGTAAGATGATCATTCGACACTCACAGCTGGTTTCTCTTTCAAAGAGGCTGTAGCAATTTACACTCTTCCTGATAGCATGTGAGTGTGGCCTATTCCTCCTCAACCACATCTCCCCCCAAACACCCCAAACTCACTGCCATCAAGTCGATGCTGACTCACAGTGACCCTGAGGACAGGTCCTGTGCATTGCGGAGACTGCAGCTCTGCATGGGAGTAGACCATCTTGTCTGGATTCCAACTGTTGATCTTGTGGTTAGTGGCCCGGTTCATCACCACTATGCCTCCAGGGTTCCGTATCCTCATCTCCTTAACCCCACACCCACTGCCATCCATTTAATTTTGACCCATACACTGCAGGACAGAAGAACTTCCCCACAGGTTTCTGAGGGTCTAAGTATTTATGAAAGCAGATTGCCACATCTTTCTCTTGAGAAGTGGCTCATGGGTTCAAGCCATCTGGTTTTTAGTTATTGCTTTAATCCCGGTACCTCCAGGGCTCCTTGTCTTCACCCACACTGGGTGTTATTACATTATTGAAGTTTGCCAAACTCATATTTCATTGTTTTAACTATGATCGAGGGTAAGCATCTTTTCAAATGTTTGAAAATCACTTGAATTATTTATCCCAGCACTATTGTTCTATTTGACTGTTGGACTTTTATTAATTTTTGAAGGTTCTTATATAATAGTATAGCTATTAACCCTTTCCCGCTTTGTTATTTTCAAATTTTTATGCCAATTTCTTCTTGTTTGGTAGACAATTTCATTTTGGGGATATAGTTAAATGTATCAATCTTAGATTATGGGCGCTACTACCTTGGAAACCAACAGGTGAATTCCTACCCCTCCTAGAAGGTCAAGTCAGAATCTAGTCAGCAGCAGCGAGTGAGTACTTTGCTAAAAAAGGGCCCAGGGTTGCAAAAATCTTTCTCTTGTCTTCCAGTGTAATTTTATTTTGAGTACTTAAGTGTTTCATCTATCTGAAATCTATTTACGTGTAAGAAATGATATGAGAATCTAGCTTCCCATTTCCCAATTAACCTGGTGGTGCTGTCAGGTAAACACTGAGCTGCTGACCACAGGGTGGGCATTTTGAACCCCTGCCAGCTGCTCTGGGGAGAAGGATGAGGCTGCCTGCTCCCGGCATGATTTGGCAAAATATACAGTCTTGGGAATCTTACCTAGGGTGGATATGTAACAGAATCTACTTGGTAACAGTGGGGTTTGAGTGTTTTCCTCTAAATGACTAGACAGGCCAAAATAATTTATTAGCTACTTTGTATTTTTTTCATTGTTTTGAAACGCCATATTTTCTCCATACCAAATTCCCATGCTATGGTTGTGCCACGTTTTAAAAAAGTTTTATTGACATATAATTCACTCACCCAAAATCCAACGACTTAAAAAGAGTTGCACATTCATCATCACCATGATCAATTTTAGGACCTCTTTTCTTCGTTCTTGTACCCATTATTATTAACTTCCTATTGCCCCCCAATCACCCCTACCTAACCATAGGAACTATTCATCTAGTTAGTCTCTCTGTTTATCTATCTTGGCTTTTATATAACAAAAATCATATAAATAACCTGAGCAGAAACAAAATAAAACACAGGAAAACCCCAATCCAATTGAAAGCACAAGATAGAAATGAGAACAAAGTAAAAATGGGTCCAAAAGGAAAACAAATGCTAATCTGTTAAATTTTACTGAATATGTCTTCAGTAATCCACTCTTCATCTGAGGGTGAGACTATTACATCCCTGGTCAATAGTACTAGAGAATTCAATGGGAATTTTACCTATGCGGAGACTGCGGGGCTGGCTAGTACTTGGATGGGAGACTTGGGGCTTCCGTTGTCATCCAATTCCTTCTGCAAACTGGGTGATCAGAATTTAAGCTTAAATACAATTCCCTCCTCTGATCTTATATTTTATAATTTACAATGTTTGGATTATACAGGCTGATATGCTTCCTCCATGTGGATTTAGCTGGGTGAACTTCTTTCTGTTCTCTCCACAGATTGGGCTATCAAGTTTTCATATTAAATTGTTTTCATTATTGATGTTTTGCAAGAATTTAAAAACATGATAGGGCTAGTCCCCAGTTCCATTATACTTTTTTCTCCCTTTGCCCACCTAGAATTTTTCTGGTTATATTGACACATTTATTTTTATATATGAACTTAAAAATTATTTGGAACCAAATATACCTTTTTGGTATTTTAATTGGAATCACATTATGCTTATAGCATACCTTGGGGAGAATTGATGTCTTGGCTAGATCTTTAAAATAAAGTTTATAGTATGATTTCCATTTATTCCAAATTTACTTTTTTCTTTTTCTGGGGCCAAGTCATAGATACTAAGTATTTTAATTGTTCTATATTTTGTGGGTTATATCCTCCCACCATACTTATTCTATCTGTATGTTGAGCAAATCACCAGAGTACCTGGATTATATAAAAAAAGAAATGTCATCAGGATTGGTCGAAAGCTTATAAACAACCTTAGCTATCCAGATAAGACAATCTTGCTTGCTGAAAGTGAGGTGAATTTGAAGCACTTGCTGAGGAAGATTAAGGATTATAGCCTTCAGTAGGGATTACAACTCAATGTGAAGAAAACCAAAATCCTCACAGCGGGATCAAAATGTAACCTCATGCTCACTAGAGAAAAGGTTGACATTGTCAAGGATTTTGTATTGCTCGAGTCCACCATCAATGCTTATGGAAGCAGTGCTCAGGAGATCAAGGGGTGTGCTGCATTGGGTAACTCGGCTGCACCAGACTTGTTCAGGGTTTTGAAAAGCAAGAATATTGCTTTTCACCTGACTGTGGCAGTCACTGTGTCAATTTCAGCACTGGGAGTGTGGGGGTGGAGTCTAGACTGTCAACCTGAAGATAGCCAACGAGACCTCTGTGTGGGCATGGCTTTCTCCTGAGAATTCTGGGAAGTCTCATGGTATTTCCCATATTGGAGGAGAGAGACTTGACGCAGTCTCTTGGAGATGGTCTACTGACAAGGCAACATGACAGCATGATATAGACCCTGAGTCCTGGAGACTGGAGAAGCTGGAGGAGAAGCCATATGAGCTTACCCTGATAGGACCAAACCTCTGGAGCTGGAGAAGCCATGGGGAGATGCCTACCAGTGCTGAGATGCTTCTACCGTCCCTGGATACAGCTGATAGACCCTGAATCCCGGAAATGAGGAGCCATGGAGAGACCCTGACAGCACCGGGATGCTTCTACTCCAGCTGGACACACAAGACTCTGCACCCACTGGCCTGTGACTTCATGAGTTGGAAGGAGACTTTATAGACTGGTCTTGGACCTATGGGCTAATAGCGGTCTTATGACCTTGGACTGGACTGGGTTGGGATGCTTTCTTAATGGTCTATTCCTCTTGTATATAAACCTTTCCCTTATATCCATATGCATGTTTATGAATTTGTTTCTCTAGTCTACCCAGACTAACACATCTGACCCAAGCCATGTTATTTTCATTTGTCTCATTGGCATGTGAAAGTTGGACATTGAACAAAGAAGATCGAAGAAGAATCGATGCATTTGGATTGTGGTTCTGGAGAAGAATACTGAAAATACCATGGACCGCTAAAAGAACAAACCATCATATCTTGGAAGAAATATGGCCAGAGTGCTTCTTTGGACATGTCAGGAGAGACTGGTCCCTGGACATCATATTTAGTGGGGTGGAGGGACATCAAAGGAGAGGAAGGTCCTGCAGGAGATGGGTTGACATCTTGGCAGACACAATGGACACAGGACCATTGTGAGGATCGTGTGGGACTGGGCAGGGTTGTGCTGTTGTGCTATGGGTCACTGTGAGTCAGAGCTAACTCCATGGTATCTGACAACAATATATTCTGCCGTGCCTGGCAATTCAGGCACATAATTCGTTCTGGACAGTGATTTTTCTTCCCTTAAAAAAAAAAATCACTTTAGGGGCTGAGCCCCGGTGGTGTAGTGGTTGTGCGTGGGACTGCAGCCCACTGGGTTGGAGGTTCAAATCCAGCAGCAAGGCTGGGCCTCCTACTCCCACCACCAGAGGGCAGTGATGCCAAAAAAGAAAAAAAATCATTTTATTGGGGGCTCGTACAGCGACATTTTTTTTTTTTCAGCTGAGGCCATGAGAAGCCTGAGTGTGAATCTTTAAGTTTCCTTCCCTGGCTATGATGGCTAGGGAAGCACAAGGTGTTTACAAGATCTAAGTGGACCTGGATGGCTGACCTGCACTTGGACCTCAACTGCCCCCTGAACAGCAGGTTCAAGGGCCTGGTTCCCCAGCTGACTTTGAGTGAGACTAAATAAGCTTTCCTTGTGGTAAGCCACTTAGATTTTAGTGCTGTTTGTTTCTGCAGCATAATTTAGCCTAGTGTGCCTGCTCTGCCCTTGCAGAATGTTTCACTTTTATTCACTTAGAGCCTGCACATTTTTAAATTACTTTTAATTCCTTTTTCTTGCTACCATACAGGTACATGAGGCTTTATTTTTCTCCCTGTATATTTCCTTCTGGGTTGTAATTTATATGTTGCTAAGCTATTAATGTTCATATATCAATTCTATAACCAGCCAGCTTACTGAAACCCTCACATTTTCAGTCTGTTATCCTTTGGATCTTCCATTCCTTCTCTAGCCCCCCTTCCCCCACGTTCCTTTCTCTTCTCAACTAATTCCACATACTCATGATACTTGTATGGATGTTAGAGTATTGGATGTTTGCTTTGTCCCCCACAGGATTTAAAGGAGCCCTCGTGCTGTAGAGGTTCTGTGCTCTGGGCTGCTGCCGACACGGACGGCCATTCACAGCCACCCGCTGCTCCGCGGGAGAAAGACGGGGCGTTGCATGACAGTCTCGGAAATCCACAGGGGCAGTTGTACCCTGTCTTGCAGGGTCACTCTGCGTCGGAACGGACTCACTGACAAGACGTTGGCTTTGGGTACAGTATTGAAGGTGGCGCGGTGCATCAGGCAGTTCAAACTCACCAGCTGCTCAACAGGAGAAAAGATGCGTCTGTTGGCTTCTGCAAAGATTTAGTCTTGGAACCCCCATGGAGGGTCACTGTGATCCAGACTTGACTCCATGGCAATGGATTCAGTTTCACTAATACACCGTTAGAAAATGCCGAACCTGGCCAACAATGAAAATTCTGGTTTGTCTTGAAATTTTCATTGATTTGACAACACTTTCCTGGGCTCAAGATGGGTCATGATGTTAGTTACTAGAGTCTAGTGGTTTATAAGACCCTACTTTTTTTTAAAAGCCAATTTCTTTTTGCCTTTTAAAGTAAAGAAATTGAAAAAAAAATAGCATTACCTGAATGGTCTCAGAAGTATTTGAGTTTTCCATGCTTGCTATATCTCCGGAACACATTCAACAACATTGGCAACAGGAGGACTCTTGGATTTATTCCTGACTTTAATGTAAATGCTCCTTGTATTTAATTGGTACGTAAGACGATGATTTTTCCCCTCCAACATTTTGTTATGAAAATTTTCAAACTGTTGAAAAGAATTATACCAGGAGGATTATACAACGAGCATCCTATATGTTCAACACCTAAATGCTACAATTACCATTTTACTCTGCTTGCTTTATCACGCTCCTACCTGTCCTTCCTTTCTCCCATCCGTTCATCACTTCGTCACATTTTTGGGATGCATTTCGGAGTAAATTGAAGACAGCTCCCCCTAAATACTTCATTGTACGTATCATTAGCCAGAGTTCAATATTTGTTTACAGTTCAGTTTTTAACCTGTTGAGGTAAAATTTGCATACGGTTCAATACACAGATTTGTACTGTATGATTTTAGAATCTTGGCACATAAACTCTTACATACAGGTGTCTCACTCAAATGTATATGACAAAGATTTGAGTGAGACACCTGTATGTAAGAGTCCCTATCCCCCATGTGAGGTCACCACAGTGGAATCAGAGTGTACAGACCCTCCTTATCTGATGACATATTTGGATGAAAGATTTGAATGATGATGAAATTCAAAGACAACCACACACATATTTGGTATATACATTTTATCATTGGTCCTATGTACTATATACAGTGTTGTGGTTACATACACTTTGCTAGTGTCACTACAGCTATAGGTTTATAGGTGATGTTTCCAACTGCCAATAAGCAAATAAGATAGGATTTATAAAGATCTTGATACTAAAAGGCAATAATCACAAAAAGCAAAAACAAAAGGTAGACTTAGCTTAGACCAGAGACATTTGATGCAGGAGCTGTGAGAGCAGAGGGCATCTGTGAGTGAGAGCCGATGTCGGGGTCCGTGCTCATTTATGGAAGGCTCTTGTCACAAAGCTGCACCTTTTGGAAATTCATCTGCATTGCTGCACAGGCCAGGAGCGCGTTCCTCTGGGACCACTTTGCCGAGTGGTAGTTCATGATAGAAGCACCCCACTGTTGGTTTCACATTATTCTTTTGAGGGAAACTTGGATTCTCCTGTCTGTGGCTCTTATGAATAAAGGTGCTGTGAATATTTGTGTACAAGTCCTTTGGGGGACTTAAACTTTCCTTGTCTTTGAGAAAATGCCTGGGAGTGGAATGCTGAGGTTCAGAGGGTTTCAAAAAGTCTGTGGAAACATTCCATGGTCTTTGAATTCCCTTTGTCTGTGAACTTTTGGAGGCCTCCTCCTCTCTTTAGCTTTGCAGACAGGACTAGACAGGTTTCCAAAGTGGCTGGACTATTCCACGTGCTCATCACCTCCTATGAGCACTCCGGTGGTTCTGGTCCCTCTCCACTTACCAGTATCGCCTGGCTTTCTCTTGATGCTTACCATACACAAATTATGTGAAGGAAGTGCCCGTGGAATCCCATTTTACGGCTTCTTTCTGTTTTTAAAGTAGAAATGAGGGGTGACATTTAAAAAGACTTTCCCAGCATCTCTCGGATGATTCACATGGTTCCTGTTGTTGGACTGGATGTAGCGGGTTACAGTAACAGCACCTCAAGTCGAGCCAGCCTTGCACTCCTGGGATACACTCTATTCAGTCAGGAGATGCTAGTGTTTTCATGCGTGGCCAGACTATGGTTGTTAATAACTGCGTTAGATGGTTCACAACACAATAGTGCCTTGCTATTAATAAAAGATGAAGCCTTTTTATTTGGGTCCTAGTTTGCTAGGCTCAAAAACAAAGCAAAACCAGATGAAATGGACTGAGAAGCATGGTAGTTCTCTGTGCTCTGACTTTGACTTGTGGTTTCTGGATGTCTTTTTTTTTCTTTTTGCTTGTTCTTTGGTTGCGTCTGATCTCACAAGACAGTTGGTGGTAGTTCCATAGCCTATGTGCCTATAGCTACAGTACAAGCAGAGCATTGCTGCTAGGGGCTAAGGGCACAGACTCTGTCAGCTGTGCCCCATGCTCACAGCACGGGGTAATAACTGAGGCACAGTTGTGCCCCATGCTCACAGCACGGGGTAATAACTGAGGCACAGAGACACAAATCTCTAGGATTCACCTGCTAAGGTAATCACAGTGGAGCCCAGTGGTGTAGTGGGCTGTGTACTGAACAAGGCATGTGATTGAACCTACCAGCCAGTCCTTGGGATAAAGAAGAGACTCTTTGCTCCCATGAAGAGTTACAGTGTCAGAAAGAAACTCCATGGGGCAGTTCTACCCTGTCCTGTTGGGTGGCTACAAGTGAGAATCAAGTGCCTGGCAGTGGGAGGGTATCTATGAGGGGCAGAGCTAGGTAAAGTTGCACGACTCAGACCCGGCTACTCAATAAGCAGACAGGAGACATCACAGCAAGCAGGTTTCAATCTTTTCATTCACACAAAGCAACTCTGCTGGTTGACAAAATTGGTGCCCTTTCTCCTGATGACTGAGATAAAATGTAAGCATCTGTGAAATGGAAGCACAAGTTTCTCTGGAGGTCCAGCTGGGCTGGTGATAGGAACCATTTCCTGGAGGATGACAGCTGAACCCACTGGACCTGTGGGGATGTACCCATGCCCTTCTCCTGCCTACCCTTCCACAGAAAGAGTGATGTTGACGAATGCTTTGGAGCAGACTGGCTTCACCCCCTGTTATATTCTACCCCACTCGCCTGTCCTCCCGCCTTGTCCCTTTCCTTCCATTCTCTGTTCCTTCCTCTCCCAGATGTAATGAGAGACGGATCTGAGTATGGGTCCCATCTCTGCATGCCCGAGCAGTGCCACCTCCAGCAAGCAATGCTTTCCAGAGCTCCAGCTCCCCATCTATAAAATGAGCAAAATGACACCTACCTGGCAGAAGGTGATAAGGAGCCAATGGGATAAGGGAGAGTGATGCTGTCGGCTCCCTCTCTTAGATCCCAAGGAGAAGGAACGATATCCCCCTAATGTTCTGTAAGGTGGACATGGCCCATTGGAAGCAGATGCCCTTTGTTACAGCAAAGCACGGATGTGATCGTGTGCACAGTGGCGAGACTCCATGGCGGAGAATTGAGATCACGCAGCAGGCAGCATGGGTTGTAGAGTCAGGCAGAGATGGCTGCGTGAGTGATTATTGTTGTGTACGTGGCTAGTTTCTGTTCTCTGTGGTCACATTGGCTACTTCTTCCCTGCTGACTAAGCGGATTACACGTTGGGCTCCTAACCACAAGGCTAGTGGTTCGAAATCACCAGGTGCTCTGTGGGAGAAAAAACGAGGCTCTCCACACCCCCAAAATGTTAGTCTCAAGAACCCACAGAAGCTGCTCAGTGAGGTTTGTTGGCATCAGTGGGGTGTGCAGTTTGGTAAAAGATCTTCCTTGAACTAGGAATGCAATTACCTATGGATTCCCGTGAACTTGGAAGAAGTAGTTGGGTTAAAGATTTATTTGCATTGTGCAGAAAGAAACACATGAAATTGTGGTGTGTGTGTGTGTGTGTGTGTGTGTGTTTGCGCGTGCGCGCTCTACTAACAATTTGTACTTTCAGGAGAGAGATTGAAGTGCAAGTCTGTCTTAAGGTTTGGTAGTTAAATATTGCATTCTAGAATGCAAGATGTAATAATAATTTTTTAAAAATCTTTTTTGGGGAAAATTTCCCTACAATGGCAGATGGAGATTAAAATGCATTTGGGGACTTTTCCAACATACATGAGCATAGAAAAGAAAGCAAGTCCTCAATCAGCTAACCTGTGGGGGCTGAGCTTCTGCCTTCACAGCCCCCACCACCACTCCCAGGGAGGAGGACCCCCTGGGACCTGCTGGCCACCTCGTGGGCCTTTGACTAATTAGGTCCTCGGGGCGAAGGGCAGGAGCCCACCTGTGATAGGAGCTTCCGGTGAGTGAGGGGAAGTGGTTCTGCACCCGGAAGTCCTTTTCAAGTTGAAGTTTCAGATGATGAGAGATGGCAGCCCCAGTGAATTGTTCAGCAGGGTCCACGCGGACACAGAGGGATGCCCATTCTGCAGGGTGGCCGGGTGAAGCTTCACCCCACAAGGGCTTCTGGGCTCCCTAGGGGGTCAGCGGGGCTTTGGACACTACCACACACCTGCTCGTTCCTGGTTCTCCACCTTATCTGGGGTCCGGCCCTCCGCTTCAGCTTGGTTGGCAGCGCTGTGGACCGTAGGCACTGATGAGCAATGTGGCAGAGGGCAACCGTCACACTGTAGCCACTGTCCAGGCCCCTGGAGCTGCAGGTGTCAAAGTGGTTGCATTATCTGCCTGCCCTCTCAAGCTGGCCCCTCCCTGGGGGTGGGGAGTGTGGGCACCTCCAAGTGCTTCCGCCCTTGCCTGGCAGAAGCAATTGCGGCCTGGTGGAGGGAGTGCCCATGGGGTGGTGGGAAACCCACTGGCACTTATCAGCTGCGAGGGCCCCCGTACGCTAGGACGGAGGGGTGGACTGGGGACAGGCTTTGGACAGTGTGAGTGCCTCCTCCCTCCCTCTTTCCTCTCCCACGCCTCATACCGCTTCCCAGTCTTCATGAATGACCCCCAGACTCCCGAGATGCTCAGGGGGAGGGGGCTTGCAGTGAACATTTCTCACAGGCGAGCTGGTAAATAGTACAGACACATCCAGAGGTTGCAGGTCTTTGGTCCAGAAGTCCTGGATCTCAGTCCTGATCTTGGGAGGGGTTTGGAGAGATCCTCCCTTAGGTCTTCCGGGTGACTGACACTTCTGGATCGCTCTCTCCCTGATTTACAGTGGCAGAATTGGAGCTTTAAAACGGTCGTTTGATGGGGTGGCCAAGTGACCCGGCTCTGTCCCCATCTGGAGCTTGAATTGTTAACAGTGACATTCTAGCCTCCCCTTCCCAAAATCCTTCACCCCTGGAGGGAGAACTGGTCTGCTTTCTGGGGGCAGGTGGGGACTCTTGTGTGGAGAGAGAATCTGGGAGGGTGGGGAGCAAGACCAAGGTCCCTAACCCTCCACCAGCCTGGGAGCAGTGGTGGTTCAGCGGAGAGTCCCCAACGGGCATGGAGGAGACTCGGGGTTGATTCTTGGCAGTTGTTCCTCCTGCGCAGCCACCACTGTCTGTCGGCGGAGGCTTGGGTGCTGCCGTCAACTGGACATGTGGTAACCGAGCTCCCGATGAAGACAGCCGATGTGGCAGGGCCTGGTGGGAACCTCTAGGACCACAATGGTGTATTATGGTGCAAGAGAGTAATCTGCAGCCCTTCAGGGGAATGGCACAGACCGGGCAGTGGTTCATGCCATTGTACACAGGGTCTCTTGGACTCAGGGGCCAGCCTGTTCGCAGTCAACAACAACAACAACAACAACAATAATCTTATCAACAACAACAAGCTAGCATCATCATCACCAACATCGATATCATTAACGAGGACATATGAGTTTGAAGCCTGCTTCCTAGAAGCCAGGACCACCCAAAAGCCTCTTTGTTGTCGACTGGTCCAAGACCTGATTCCTCTGCAGACTCCGTGCCTCGGGCCCGGAGCTGCAGAGAAGGCTGCATCCCTGCATCTGGGCCAGTTTTAAGTGAAGGCATTTCGGTGCTCACAACAAAAGCACCAGAGAAAAAGAGAGTCTTTCCTCCAGAGCATCTATTATTAGGGGCCCACGGTACCCAGAGAGGAAAAAAAGCACACCGACTTCCAAATTCTGCTCTGGAAACCAAACCTAATTTAGGGAAGTACAATGTGCTGAGGAAAGATTGCCTCTTAATTTTAGATTCATGTGGAATGCAGGCAGGAAGGCAGAATCCCTTAACATAACACAGGCTTTTTGGTGGTGTAACAAAATAATAAATCCTGGAGGAATTCCCCAAGCAAGGTAAAGTAGGATAATATACATTTCTTCATATTGCAGAAGTTTCCTTAATCTTATTGTTTAAACTTTTCAATAAACCGTAATGTTTATTAGTAGTTTTTCATTTCCAACTGTCAGATAATTCCTTTTGCTAAGTTGGGATAAACAGGGCCCCCTCAGTGCCTCTGGTTTCAGTTTCCCGTGATCTAGATCTGACCAGACACTTGATGTAATAGAGAAGTATTGTGTTTTCCACTGCGTTGAACTTAGAGGTTCAAATGTGTTAATGCAATTGAATTGATTGTAATATTTGAGAAAAGTTTCTCCAACAGAAATGCTGTTAGCGATTCGAGTTGCCAGGGGTGATGAAAGTACACAGAGAGGTGTGCTGCTGGCTAGCTGTCCTTGGGGGTCGGGGGGCAGGGACGCGGGGGCTCGGTCTCCTGGCGTTCATCCATCTGTTCTAGGAGGAGATTGGCCTGAAGCTAGGACCCCCAGGTTTTCCTCTGGAACGTCAGCAGGAGGGAGACAGAGGGGCTACCTTTGCCACCATGACTGTGATGGGGCTGGCTCCAGGTGGGGCCCACTTTGCTCCCTACCCCAAATGTGTGTCAGTGGGAAAGCTGGCAAAGACTGTGCGAAACTGGATTTGCAACGGGAGAATTTCAAGCGTTCCTTTTTGCAGGAAAGGGAAGGGAGAGGACCACATTCATCACCACCGAGAGAGAACTTTTTCTGTGTCCAACTCTCTCCATGTCCTTGCTGTTCCTCCTTGAAGTATCCCCATGGGGGACAGCTCCTGTAGGTGATCAGCACAGGGGATGAAGACATTAATTTGTACTTTCTCTCGGGTTCTCTTTACATGGATATCTATTCTCCCTCTTAGACAGGGCAAGTAATCTAACAACGTGCAGAGTCCCCTTCCCTCAATAATGAGGAAATAAGCCAAACCATACCACAGAAGGACAATCACCAGGGAAGGGTGGGGAAGGGTGAAATCCCACCCACCCAGCTAATAAGGAATGCTACCGAGCCAATCGCTCTGCTTGAAGCCCCTGCCAAGTCCAGATTAAGCGGGTGGCAGCACTTCATGTTTTTAGATTCTGGACTGTACCGCCTCTTCCTAGGCAGGGTGACTTCAGTATGATGGCTTTTCAGAATTAAAAGGGAAAAATGGCCCCGGGATGGTTTCTGCTTTCTGGGCAGGTGCTGGGATGATGGAGGGGATGCTCAGGGCTGAATCCCAGCTTCCCGGCCTTCTAATATTTATTGAGGAGAACAGTCTGAATATAATTTTCAGAAGAGGCTGGATTGAATGGAGCAATCAGTAGAGAAGGGCTCTGAACTCACCGTTTGTAATTTCTTCTCTCTTCTGTTTTAAACGAAGCGCCCCGCTGGCCAGGGGCGATGGCTGGGGGGCTGGGCCACAGAACGGAGCCCATTTTCCATGGGGTTCTCCTTGAGGAAAGTCTCTGTCCTTGGATTTCCATCTGCTCTTAAACCCGAAGCTGGACTGTTCATGGTCCACTCTGGGAGCCCCACACCCTAGGTGGCCAGTTAACAATGACTTCGCATCCAATGAAACCATAGCGAGCACTTATGAAGCCTTTGTGGCACAGCGGGCTATCCATTGGACTCCTCACCCCAGGGTCAGTAGTTTGAACCCATCAGGGGATCCTTGGAAGAAGGATGAGGCAGTCTGCACCGGTAAAGATAACTTGCATTGCTGTCACTGACAGGTTGGAGATTTGAGCTGCCCCCACTCTGCCCCCAACCCCCGGGCAGAGGTGTGTTGGAAGAAAGTTCTGGTGTCCAACTTGAGAAAAACCACCCTTTGAACTCCCTCCTCTGATGCCCGCAGGGTAGCCATGAGTTGGAGACTGCTGGTTTTGATCTTGGTAAAGCAGAAATGTAGCCCCTCCGTGGGGCTACCTCCATTTGAAGGGTTTGACAGCCACCTGTGTCTAATAGCGATGCTGCCCTCTCCCAGAGACACAGAACATTGCCATCATCACGGGCAATTGTACCGGGCAGCATCTGGATGGATAGTCACACCCTTGCAGTTCTCTGTTGCTATTACCCAAGGTTTAGCATTTCGTGACGGAGGACAGAGAGGGGCCCAGACGCAGCCACCTGCAGAAGAGACCGTGCAGAAGACTGGCCTTGCCTTGAGCCAGGCCGCTGGCAGCCCGGGGCTGGGAGAAGTGACACCCTGCTGTGTTGTCCTTCCAGGTGACCCTGATGATGCTGCTGGGGATGGAGAATTTAGCAGTAAGATGCATCCCCTGGCCTCTGGGAAGCAAGCCCCTAAAGGGGAGATCAACAGGAAGCAAGCCCTCCACTAATTACAGCGGTGGGCGGTGTGATTTCCGAGAGACGCAGAGGCTCTGAGAGTGTCTGACCATGTTGCGTGGACCGTAACTCAGCAATCGTCCAGAGCAGGGGTTCTCCACCGTCCTCAGGCCCGTGCGCACAGTTCCTCCTGTTGTGGTGACCCCGCAACCATAAAATGATTTTAGTTGCTACTGCGTCACCGTCATTTTGCTACTGTTATGAATCTGGCGGTCCCTGTGAAAGGGTCCTTTGACACCCCCTCTCCCCCGCCCCAGGTTGAGAATTGCTGCTTAGAGGGTTTCTGGGATGGTTGGTCTTAGGGGAGCAGACGGCTCCCTCTCTTTTCCCTGAGAGTGTTAGCAGCCCAGCACTTCATCGGAAAGAAGTCACGTCGTGTTGGGGTGGAGTCTCTGGGTGGTGTCGTCAGTGATGCATTTGGCTACTAACCAAAAGGTGGGGGGAGGTTTGAATCCACTGAAAGGCACCTCGGAAGAAAGGCCTGGTGATTCCTTCTGAAAAACCAGCCATGGAAACACCTGTGGGGCAGAGTTCTCCGAGACCCAGGTTGGCCAGGACTCAGAGTCCCCTGGCAGCTATTGGCTTTCACATTTTCGGGGCAATTTGTCCCATGGTCTCTGTTTCAGGGCAATTTGTCCCGCAGCCAGAGTAACTGGAACTGTAAGTCTGGTGGGGTCCTGGAAGGTTGGAAACAGGATCCTCTTTTTAATTGTGGGGGGCACAAGGTGCTTTTTCAAATGCAGTCAGACCTTGTATTTTTAAAAATAAATAATTATATTGGGGGGTCTTACAGCTCTCATAATCATCCATCCATCCATTGTATCAAGCTCATTTTACATGTGTCTCCATCATTCTTTTCTTTCTCCTGAGTCCTTGGTATCAGTTCCTCTTTTTTTACTTCCCTGTCCCCCTGGCCTACCTTCATGAGCCCTTGATAAATGATAAATGATTATTATCTTCATATCTTGTACTGTTTTCTGTCTCCCTTCACCCATGTTTCTGCTGTTTGTCACCAAGGGGAGGACAGTTATATGTTGATCACGGTAATTGTCCCCCCCCCCCATCGTCCCCCACCTTCCCTCATGGTATAGCTGCTCCCATTACTGTTCCTGAGTGGCTTATCTGTTCTGGATTTTGTGGATCAAAAGCTGTAACAGTGTTTGTACTCTAGTCTAGACCAATTTGTAAGGTGGAACTGGGGTCATGATGGTGGGTGGAGGAAGCATTAAAGAATCAAAGGAATGTTGTGAGTTCCATCGGTGCTATACTGCACCCGGGCTGGTGCATCCATTCCTTGTGACCCTTCTGTGAAGAGACGTCCCATTGTCTACAGGTGCACTTTGGGTCTCCACTCTGGCCCTCTTCTTTGGCATCACAATGGTTGTTTGGTTTTGGTCTTCTGATATTCGATCCTGTCAACACCTTGTGACCACACAGACTGGTGGGCTTCTTCCTTGTGGGCTTTGTTGTTTCCCAGCTAGATGACCGTTTGTTTATCTACAAGTCTTTAAGACTCCAGATGCTATCTTTTTTTATAGCCAGGCACCATCAGCTGTCTTTATCACATTTGCTTATGCATCCATTTTGTCACCAGTGATCGTGCCGAGAAGGTGAGCATCACAGAATGCCAGGTCATTAGAACAAAGTGTTCTTGCATTGAGGGAGGGCTTGAGTAGAGGCCTAATGTCTGTCTGCTACCTTAATACTCAACATATAAATATATGTACATAGACCTATTCCCTTATAGTTGTATATAATCAGTCCAATGTATAACTCACTGTGCCACAAAGACTGTAAATATATTTACATATGTACGTGCCTGCATTTATACTTCTATAAATGTCTTTTGTCTCCTAGTTCTTTCCTCTACAGACCTTGTGATTTTATCATGTGGAACTTGGTTTGGTCCAAATCAGGGTTGGACTGGAACTCTCCTGAGACCCTTCTGTCAAGAAAGGGTTTACAAGAAGCAAATAGGATGGCAGCATGATTGAGAGCGTGTGATTGAGCCAATAGTGCCTCCCTGTTTACATATAAACAATTGATATTCTTACCACAAATCCTTGTCAATTCACAAAGCAGACCCCTAAGGACCTAGTTATGGTGACTGCAGATAGGTTTGCTAGACTTAGAATTTGGCTAGCGTCAATCTCCCTACTTGTGCTTAAAAAAGTAATAATTAATGAGTCCTTCCCAAGGGTTCTTGAAATCCAACTTCTTTTGTTTTTGTTTTGCAATTAGACTAAACCCTACAATGGCCTGGTATAGAAAACTGTTGAATTTTTTGGAGACCTTAAAAGGTTTCTGAGAGGTGCCAAGCTAAGTACTTTAATCTGGAGGTGGTGGTGGGAATACACACACATATTATTTTAAAATTTATTATAGTGGAATAGACACAATGAAAGTTGCCATTTGAACGGTCTCGTTCAGTGACACCCATTGTGCTCACCATGTTGTGCAGGCATCACCACTGACCATTTCCAAATGCTCTTCACGGCTCCAAGCAAAAACTTTGTGCCCTTTAAACAAGAATCCCATCCTCTTCTCCCCCAGGCCCTGATCAGTGCTGGTTAACTTTATCTCTCTGCATTTGCTTATTCCGGGCATATTTTCGTATTGCATGTATAAGTAGGATCAGACACTAGTTGTCTTGCTGTGTCTGATTTCTTTTACTCAGTGGAAGGTTTTCAAAAGTTAACCTAAGGCCTAGCAGGAACCAGGGCTTCATTTCTCTTTATGAGCAGCAAGGACTTCTCATTTAATGCTGGTAGCCAGACTGTGAGGAAGGTTCTGTAATTATCCTAGCACTGCAGAAGAGATGCTCAGAGAGGCTAAGTAATTTGCGAAAGGCCACACAGTGGTCTGACTCCAGAGCCTAGGTGGGTGCCCACCCTTCTGATGCCCACCTCTGAGGGAGTATCCTGGATCTTTCCAAGCTGTCTGGAGAAGGGTCTATGGGACACAGCACCTACAGATGTCTGACTGCACAGGTGTGTGTGTGTGTGTGTGTGTGTGTGTGTGTGTGTGTGTGTGACTATGTAACCTTGGGCAGGCCATGTCTCTACTGAAGGTGGTTGAACTTGCAAATCTCTAAAACCCCTTTCTAGTCCTGTCACGAAGGGGCTCTCTGAACCCCCAGGTAGCAAATATCCCCGTAGGTGTGCAAAGCATGCTACAGATGCGTTAATTAATTATTCAGGCTGACACCTCCAGCTCCCAAAACAGAGGGTTCAGAAAAGATCATAGAAAGATAATGCATGTGAACTTGGCTGACGGTTGCTGGTCCCAAGGTGCTGGCCATGGAGGAAAGGAAACCTTCTGAATGTTCTCCTGGCCACGTTGGCCCGGCTTCCACCAGCGGTCCTGAGAAGCCCCCAGCCTCTTTCGGGATTGCATGTGCGTCAATAAGCCTGGGAGCCAGGCAGGTGCAGGGGGGTGCAGGAGGGGGACCTGGCTTGGGCCACTCTGGGAGGCCTCTGGCGGTGGCTGCGCGCTCACACACCCCCCCCACCACACCCCGTGCACCCGCCCGGCAGGGGCGAGAGCCCTGAGTCACCGGGCGGCTGACCCAGCAAAGCGCGCGGAGTGTGACCGGAATGAAGGGTTGCACTGTCTGTCTCCGAGGTGGCGTGGCAGATCAAATCACAGCGGATCAGGCGCCGAGATGTTGCCTTGCTCTGAGTGACAGAAGTTAATAATTAGTGACAATGATTGACAGATACACTCCATCTGCTGCTCCGACGCCTAGGAGCAGTTATTCCACAACTGTCTGCGGGCACAATGAACTCCCGCGGGAGCGCGGGCTGGCCCGTGATTGACAGCTGCCTCCTAGAGAGACAGGCCACTGACGGGAAAGTCGCTGTCAGCAGAAAGTGGCTCGGTCCCCCCCCCCCCGCACCCCCCCCCCCCGTGTTCCCGGGGAGCCTCACTCGCTGTATACATTTATTCTGTTTCATTTATCATGTCAGCCGGGGTTTTAAATAGATTACTAGCTCGCCTGGTTTTTAACTGGAGAGTTTCTATCGGTAAATGAGGAATATCCGTGTATGTCGAGGACTTCCTGGGACACCGGGCTTCCTGACGTTTGTTCTCCGGGTACATGCAGGAGAGCAGGCAGCAGCTTGCCTGGGTGGTAGTTATTAACCGATCCATTAAAATCAAAATGCACTCTTTAACCGGAAACTCCGTGTAACGGTACCATACATCGCTTGGTAAACTTGCAGACAGAAACCCCCAAATCCAAAGGAAAGTGGAAAAACTCTGTTTTGGTTTGTTCCCGTCACTCCCCTCAGAAATCAACTGGTCTCTGAGGGTTGTCCAACGACATAATTGGTCATCATTGTTCCTGAAATGATATATATATGCTTTTTTTTTTAAAGGAAAAATAAGCATCCTGCCATCCAGAATGGCAGCTTTCTCAAGGGGAACTTATTTATGCCCTTAAGGCTTCACAGTCAAAATCTGGGCTTTGCTATGGCCGGATCATTTTACATGTGTGGATTATATAGTTCTATCGAGATCTGCAGTTCTCAGTCTGTGGGTTGTGACCCCTTAGGGGGGTCGAATGACCCTTTCATAGGGGTCACTCGAAACATAGCAGCAGCAAAATGACAGTGAAGAAGTAGCAACAAAAATAATGTTATGGGTGGGGGTCACCACCACATGAGGAACTGTATGACAGGGTCTGGCATGAGGAAGCTTGAGAACCACTGAGCTAGACCAAAGTCCCTGCCCTGCCCCCCCCCCCCACTCCCATTTCTTCTCTGAGTAATTTTATTCTAAATGAAGGCTCCACTTTTGAAGGAACCCACAATATAATGACTCAAACATCTTCTAGTTCCATTATAAGTTGGAAAACAAACAGATACTTTTTTTTTTTTTAAACTAGAGGAATTGCCATCACCTCATTGTTCCTACCTCTACTTTGTTTGGCTTTCTGGAAAAATGCGCTTCAGTTTTGTTTCATTTAGGGTCCTGCGGCTAGGCTTTCAGGGCATCACTTACTGGTCTCTCTCCCATGGTCCCCATGATGCTCCAGTCTAATGTACAGGACTGTCCATCCCGCTATGAATAAAAGCCTACTTAAATCCTGCTGTTTAAAATACAATGAACTCTGTTTCTATTGATCTCATTCAGAATGTTTTCCCGCATATGATGTCCATCTCCTGAAGTATGGGTCATGTTTCCTCTTAAGATGCTTTCTTATCTGATTCCCCTAAAATGATATAAACAGCTTTAATATTCTTGATAATTAGGTATGCGGGTAAAGAAAAGACATCCTGTTCTTTTTCAACTTTTTAAATGACCAGGATACCAGAAAATGAAGTCATGCTTGAATAGAGATATTTGTTTCTCATCTAGGCTCTGTCTTTCTCCTGATTTCCCCAAATGGAAATTTGTGAGCATGCGGGGGGGACCCACCCTCATCTCCCTGGATGGATGAATTAATACGTGTGTTGCCCTCATTCACCCCCAATTCTCCTGCCCCAGAGGCTCAGAGGGTGAGGGGAGGAGGGAAGGAAATCAGAGAGGAAATATGTCAAAGATACAACTTCCTTCTCTCTTCCCTTTGGCTGTGCGGCAATAAATACTTGTGCAAGAAATATGGCTGCAACTTTGGGTGGTTGGCACCTTTTATCGCTTCTCTAGAGAGACTTGGAAGAAGATGAGTTGATTGAGCTGATTTGTCTATTTTTTTTTTTTTTTTGAGGCAGAAGCCTTTATTGGTCTGACCAGCATGGAACCAATGGTGGGCTCAGCCAGAGCTCCCCTGGCTCCTGCTTTCCCCAGAAGGAGGTCACCCCCCACCCCTGGGAAAGGGTTGTGTCCTGGGCAGGAGAGGCAGGCAGAGGCAGGGTAGCAGCTGCAGGGTTGGGATTTGAAGGGGCTCGGGTAGGGGAGACAACGTGGGGTGGTAAGGTTGCCCAGTATAGTGTCACTGGGGCGAGCAGCGGCTTTCCTTGCCCAGTGCCACGAAGGAGGGGCCAGGGGAGCATCTCCTTGGGCCTCCTACTGGGCCCTTCTTGCCATCAGCATCTCCCGGATGTTGTCCTCAGCTTCCTTGATGCTCCGTGCAAGGTAGGATTTTTTTCTGTTCCAGTTCCTTAATTTTTCCTTCTGCAATTTTCTGTTTCTTTAGCAGCTGATTGTGAATAACCTCCTTGGACTGAAGAATAAACATTCTTCCTACACCTTCATACATGTGAGTCTCATCTACCAAAGCCATAATCTCTGTATCTGTAAGATGTGCATGCTTTTTTGTTCTGCTTAGTTGCTCAATCTGCATGTCTGCAAGCTTCACCTTGTGTTGGCTCTCCATAACTTTGGCTTGAAGCTCTGTAAAGGCCTTCTTCAACTCCAGGTCCATGGGGGCCGCCATCTTGGCTTGCTTTGTACGCCGGTTTGTCTATTTTTAATCCATCAGCTGGAATGCCACCACCCTTCATGTTCCTACTTAGAACCGCCCCCTTTCACAAAGTCGGTGTCAGAGGTACAGTGGGGGCAAGAGGGAGAGCGCCACCTCCCATAGCTCACCGTCCGGGGTGCTGTGAAGACCCAGGGCACATGGAGGGGGGATTCCCCTGCGGATGGAGCGAGAAAGAAGCCAGAGGAAGGGTCCATAAAGTGGTAGGGGGAAGAGGAAAGGTGTTTGAAGCAAAAAGATGGCAACGTGGAAGCGAAAAAACAAAACAAAACAAAACAAAACACCTCACTGCCATCCAGTGGATGCCAACCAAGAGTGGGACTAAAGGGCAGACGAGAATCGCCCTGTGAGTATCCGAGAATGCAGGATTACTGGTTCAGGCCTTGAACCGCAGATTTGTGGGTTAGCCGCCCAGTGCGCAGACTCCAGTGCTGCGTGGGTTCTCGGAACGTGGGCCAGGGTGGGGGGAATCTACCTGTATTTCCAGGAGGTTGCCCTGAACAGCAGGAAGTGGAAGCCGTAGTGACGTCACTGAGGCCTTATCAGCCTTTGAGGAGAGTGGATTTCAGCTGAAGGATTCTTGCTTTAGGAACGAGTGGAGAATTGGTTGGGGGAGTGAGCCTGGCGGCAGGCGGGTGGTTCTGAGCCTGTTGCCATTCACTGTCTGGGTTGGGTAGAGATGAAAAGGAGATGGAGCTATATAAACTGTCAAGCCAAGCTCTCTGCCGTGCCAAGCCCATGCTGACTCCCAGCCACTCCCTGTGGGTTTCTGAGACTCTAATTGTTGACCGGAGTAGAAAACTCAGTCTTACTCCCACGTGGGTGCTGGTGGTTTCGAACTGGCGACCAAGAGGATTGCAGGTCAGCCCATAAGCACTGCACGACCAGGGCTCAGAGGCTCCAGCATTGGGATGGAGAGAAGGAATCAGGTGAAATGCTGCTTTGTAATTTGAGTAACTGGGTGACGAAGGACTGTTCTTTAAGATGAGGAGTGTAAGAGGATTGGTGTGGTGAAGTAGGAAGAAGATAATGAGTTCTGTTTTGCACTTAGTGAGTTTCAAATATCTGCAGTCAGATTGGCTTCGTGGGTATATGGCCAGTGCTCTTATCCAGGCTCGGAGGGCATATGCTTAGTTTAATGCCGTGTCGCTGAGTTGAAGTTCTTAATACTGCTGTTTTGGGGGAGTCCTAACATTATTATTTTATTTTCGTGAGATCAACCCTCTTCACTTGGTCTTTGTCAGAGCCATTCCTGACTGTTGTGCTCTAACCACAGCCTGCCTACTCCTGGGAGTTTTAGTAGCCTTTTTCCCATTAGGAAAACACCCCAAAACCATGTCCCAGACACTTTGAGAACCTTTTTTTTTTGGGGGGGGGGGCAGGGGAGTGGTATTCCAGTATTTTTTGGGCCTCCTTTCTGGAGAATCTGATCTCATCTTCCTCCCATGCTTTGCAAGTCTCTAAATTCTCCGCCTTGTGCAAGCACAGTCTTTGCGTATTTTTATAAGGAATTGAGTTGATAAGTCACTTGTCAGATTTAAATGGGATTACCGCATCACCTTGGGCTCCTCCTGCCTGCAGTTTATCAGGCTGCCACCATTAGCCACACTTCAGAATGAATCTGCAGTTATTTCTGCCTTTGCTGCTTCTGATCTCATTTGCTTGACGGGTCCCCACCACCACCTCCCGCCCACCTGTGGCGACGCGCTTACATGTTGGGCGGCTCACTGCTAAGTCAGCAGGTAAAAACCGCCAGCTGCTTTGTAGGATGGACTTGCGATTTCCTAGAGTAACGGTCTTGGAAAACCACAAGCGGACTTCTACCCCATCCTAGAGGGTCACAAGAGATTGGAAACGATTCAATGGCAATGAATTTTTGAGCTTGCAAATTTTATTTTGTCATCATAGTATATATATATATACATATATATACACATATATATATTCAAAAACAAAAACCCAAACTGACTGTTGTCAAGGGAGACGGACTCATCGTGACCCTGTAGGGCTGAGCAGAACTGCCCTTGCGAATCTCTGAGACTGGAATTCTTTGTGGCAATAGAAAGTCCTGTCTTTCTTCCTAGACGGCAAAACGTACACCAAACCCGCCAGCTTCTCCATTTCTGTAGTGATATTATTATATTTCTTGGAGTTTGCAACCATTTTCACCTCCTTTTCCTGGGTGGTTCTACCCTCATTAACATACCCCCCACCTCCAAGGTTCCTATCTAGTCTTTCCAGTTGCTGTTATCAATTTGATCCCATATGCTGTTGTTGTTGGGTGGTCGGTGTTGTTTGGTCAGTTCCAACGGAGAGTGGCCCTGTATATATATATGTGTGTGTGTATATATATATATATATATGTACAGCAGAACACAATACTGCCCCATCCCGCTGCATCCTCATCCTCCTCACCATGTTCGAGCCCAATGATGCATCTCGGCATTAGTTCATGTCATCCAGTGTCGTCTTCTTTTTCACAAATCCTCCCCTGTAATGGCCTTCTCTGGGGACTGGTCTCTCCTGATAACATGACTAAATTATGGACAACAATCTCTCACCATCCATGCTTCTAGAGACATTTTGCATTTCTTATAAGACAGATTCATTCATTCTTCTGGCAGTCCATGGTAGAGTCAATAGTCTCCGCTGATACAAGAATTCAAGTGGCTCCATCGGTCCACAGTCTTCCTTACTTATCGCCCAGCTTTCACAAAAATATGGGGGTGGGGGTGGGGGAATGGGGTCTGAAAATAGCATGGTTTAGGTCAGGCATATTGTATTAGTCTGGGTAGACTAGAGAAGCAAATTCATAAAGATGTGTGTGTATATATATATATATATATATATATATATATGGCTTATGTACAGGAGGAACAGAACATTGAGAAGGCACACAACCCAGTCCAGTCTAAGTTCATATGTCCAATATTAGCCCATATGTCTGATACCAATCCATTAGTCCCCTTTCTGATTCATGAAGCACATGCAATGATGCCAGGACAATCACAGGCCAGTGGGTGCTGAGTCTTGTGTATCCAGTGGTGGTCGAAGCATCTCAGCGCTGACAGGGGTCTCCCCATGACCTCGCAAGCATCTCAGCAATGGCAGAAGTCTCCATGTGATTTCTCTGGCCCCAGAGATCTAGTTCCATTGGGGTAAGTCCATGTGGCTTCTCCTTCGACTCCTCTAGGACTCAGGGTCTATCAGCATGCTGCCATCTTATCTTGTCAGTAGAGCATCTCCCAGGGACAGAGTCGTAAGTCTCTCACCTCCAATGGGAAATACCTTGAGATTTTCCAGAATTCTCAGGAGAAAACCATGCCCAATTTCATTGGCTATCTTTACATTGATAGGCTAGATTCCACCCCTACACTCCCAATCATGAAACTGACACCAAAGTACATGACCACCACACACATCCTAGTTCTCAAAGTGACATCTTTGTTCTTTAATATTTTGTATAGGTCTTTTGCAGAAAATTTGCCCAATATAAAATATGTCACTGTATTAGTCTGGGTAGACTAGAGAAATACATTCATAGACTCTCATATGTGTATAAGAAAGAGTTGTATATACAAGAACAAGTGTACATTAAGAAAATATTCCAACCCAGTCCAGTTCAAGGTCATAAGTCTGATATTAGCCCATATATCTGATCCCAGTCTATAAAGTGTTCTACAGACTCATGAAACACATGCAGTGGTGCTGAATGCAAGATGATCACAGGCAGATGGGTAGAATGCCTTAGGATCCAGTGGTGTTGTAAACATCTCATCGCTGGCAGGCGTCTCCAAGTGGCTTCTCCAGGTCCAGGTTTCAGATCGCATTGGGGTAGTCCATGAGGTTTCTCCTCAGGGATGTCTCACAGGAAGACAGCCTTGTCCGTCGAGTGACTCCAAGGGAACCGAGAGAGAGAGCGTCTCTTGTCTTCAAGAAGGAAGGACCACATTTCCCAGAATTCTCAGGAGAAGGCCTTGCCCACACAGAGGTCTCATTGCCTATCTCCAGATCGACAGGTTAGACTCCACCCCTACGCTCTTAATCCTCAAACTGACACCAGATTAGATGACTGCCACAGTCACTTAACTTCTTAACTGTTGCTTCCATGGATGTTCATTGTAAATACTAGCAAGATGTCAATCTCTTCTTCTTTTCTCATGATGTTGCTTATTGGTCCAGTCGTAAGCATTTTTTTTTTTGATGTTTTGTAAACTGTGCTGAAGGCTGTACATTTAATCCTCATCACTAAATGCTTCGAGTTTGGGCTTTCAGCAAGCAAGGTTGTGTAATCTGCATCTCATAGGTTGTTAATGGCCCTCCAATCCTGATGCTACATTTTTATTTATATGGTAGCACAACTTCTTGGGTTGTTTGCTCAGCATATAGGGTGAGTACATATGGTGAAAGGATTCAACCCCGATACACACGTTTCTTGATTTTAAGTCACTCACATTCTCCTTGTTCTGTTCCAACAACTGCCTCTTGATCTATATGGGCAGGGCCCTTGTGAGTGCCATGAAATGTTCTGCAATTCCCATTCTTTGCAATAGGATCCATTGCTTGCTTTGATCTGCACAGTCAAATGACTGCCTGTCTAGCCAGAGCAAAAGTAATTATCTTCCCAGTGTGCTCTGCTTTTAGCCAACATCTATTTGAAGTCACCCATTCTATCTTTCAATCTCTCTATAAGGTCCCCTTTGGATAGTTCTTACAAGGGTTTAATGCTCAGGGTATATCTTCTTTATTAGTTAAATTAAACCATTGTTCATTCTAAAGAGGATCTTGGCCATATATATATTTTTGGCATCACTGCTCTCCGGCGGTGGGAGTAGGAGGCCCAGCCCCGCTGATGGAATTGAACCTCCATCCCAGTGGGCCGCAGTCCCGCGCACAACCACTACTCCAGCGGGGCTCAGCCCCTTGGCCATATTTTTTGGTTTAGGATTTAAAGATTATTATTATTTTTTAATTTTTTTTAGGCATCACTGCCTTCTGGTGGTGGGAGTAGGAGGCCCAGCCTTTGCCCCTGTGAGCTGGAATTGAACCTCCATCCCAGTGGGCCGCAGTCCCGCACACAACCACTGCACCACTGGGGTTCAGCCCTTAAAGATTATTTTAAGGCAATAATTTCAGGCTCCAGAAAGTCCTGAGTCCATGAATGTTTGCAATTCTGTTCTGTATCTTCCACCTTTGGGTCAGCATTCTTCTATGGAATTATTGGTCAAAATGTTCAGTAATAATAGTTTTTACATGAAAAAATGTATACACTATCAAGGATTCATGGGAGAGGGTGGGAGAGGGGAAAAACCAACTGATACCAAGGGCTCGAGTAGAAAGAAAATGTTTTGAAAATGAAAATGGAAACATGTACAAATGAGCTTGACACAATGGATGGATGGGTGGATGGTGACAAGAGTTTTAAGAGCCCCAATAAAAAGATTAAATAAAATAGTAGCTTTTCACCATCCAGTTCTTCTGGTCTCATGCAAATGAAGCAATGGTTCACAGAGGCGATCAGGCACACCTTCCATTCTGACTGGCACTCCTGCTTTTCCTTTTGGTTCAGGTGGATGGAGACCAGTTGCCATGCCTCAGAATTGGCTGCCTGCAAGCTTATAATGCCCCAGGGGGGCACACAAGGAACACCTAACGTCACCATGGCCCTAAGCCTCTAGATCAAGGAATCAAATCTCAGGAGGCTTTTGATAAGTAGCCTTAGTAGCTAGCTCCTGTGTCACAAAAGAATTTGAACTGGTTTCCATTTTACTTTTCCTCCTTTTACAACTTCCCTCTACCCCCACCCCCCCATGAGGAAGGCGCCTGGAGGATTTTTAAGGCTGCATCCTCTTTTTTTTTTTAATTTTATTGGGGGCTCTTACAGCTACTACAACATTCAGTACAGCATTTGTATCAAGCACATTTGCACACATGTTTCCACATACATTTCCCAACATTTTCCACTTGAGCCGATACAAGCTCCTCTTTAAAAAAAAAAAACAAAAACCTCCCCCTTCTCCTCCCCCCTTTTTTTTAATGAATCATTTTATTGGGGGCCCCCTATAACTCCCATCACAATCCCTAACAACATCAGTTGCATGCAGGCCACTTTTACACACCCATTGCCATCATCACTCTCAAAACATTCTCCCTCCCTCCAGTGCATCCCCTTTTTTAAAAATTAGCTTTATTCCTTTAAAGGATCATTTTTTCTTTTATTTGTGGAATATGACACCAAGAAAAACACACTCTAGGTAGTTAGTACAGCCCATTGCATCCAAACAGTGACAATATCCTGATAAACCCAACAATCCCCCCTGGCTCCTCCCCCCTTCGCCATCTGTATGGTTCTTTCTTCTGAGGCTACATCAGCTTCTTCATTTCCCTTTCCTTCCCCCCCCCCCCCCCCCCACTCCCTCTTTACCTTCTCATCCTGCCCCCTCCCCGCCCACTGACCTCATCACAGTCTTCAAAGTCCTTGATAGGAAAACATTCCCCACCCCCACCCCTCGCTTTTTGTTTCAAGTTTGTCCTAGTGGAGAGTCAGGGAAGAATCTTTGTCTCAGGGTCTAGAATTCATGACTGATAAAAAGATCTGAGCCACTTCTGCATGGAGAGAAGTATTTAAAACCCCGGGAGGTGATGGACTCACTGGGAGAAATGAAGAATGAGGGCCCTGTCAAGGACAGCACCCCAAAGCATAGTGCTTTAGGGACAGACCCAGGTACTTGTTAGCGTGTTTTGCCGTTGACTTACTCAGGTCCTAGCACTATTTGGCTTGGTACCTCATTAGCAGCTAACTGGCAAATCCAATCAGCAAATAAAAGCTGCTATTAGAGATATTTGCTGCTTGCTCTACAGTTTCACTCAACAGACATGTATTGAGCACCTCCAATATGCTAGGCACTGTGTTGGATCTTAAGAATGTGCCATGGTCTAAAGAGGATGTGAACTCACATTATTTTTTTGGCCAAATTTAATGTATTTTTATTCATATAAATGCCCATGTATCATCTAATAACTGTTGAATTGCAATCTTAGTTGTTTTTTTCTCTTTTTATTTCGTATAGTTTATTTTTTAATTGTTTTAATGGGGGTTCATACAACTCTTAACACAATCTGTACATCCATCCATTGTATGCAAAGCACATTTGTACATTGTTACCATCATCCTTCTCAGACCTTTTCCTAGCAGTATTATTTTCTAAAAAAGAAGAAACTATTTAGAACTTCCTTATGATAAGTTTCTCCAGTGGGCAATGCTTCTGTTCTTGGCTTCCAAGGAGAGATTCATGTCAAAGCCTGGTCTGTAATCCAAGTAGGGGTTTTTTTTTCCTAAATCATTTTATTGGGGGATCTCATCACGATCAATACATACGTCAATTGCATGCAGATCACATTTGCACACTTGTTGCCATCATCACTCTCAAAACATCTTCCCTCCACTCAGGCCCTCAGTACCAGCACCCCATATTTCCTTTCCCTCCTCCCTCCCCCTCCCTCATGAACCCTTAATAATTTACAAATTGTTATTACTTTTTCATATTGTACACTCTCCGATGTGTCCTTTCACCCAATTCCCTGTTGTCTGTACCCCAGAGGGGAGGGTATATGTAGATCCCTGAAATTGGTTCCCCCCTTCAATTCCACCATCCCTCCACCCTCCTGGTATCACCACTCCCACCACTGATCCTAAAGGGATCATCTATACTAAATTTCCCATGTTTCCAGCTCCAATGTACATCCCCTGATCTAGCTGAGTTTGTCAGATAGAATTGGGATCATGATAGTGGGTGAGAACTAGAGGAAAGTTGCATATTGCTTTGTTACGACACTGTACCTTGATGGGCTCATCTCCATCCTGCAACCTCTCTGTAAGGGGATGTCGCTTCACCTATTGGTGGGCTTTGGGTCCCCAATCTGTACTCCCCCTCATTTATAATGATGTAATTTTTAGTTCTTTGATGCTTGATAATGGATCCTTTCAACACCTTGTGGTCATGCAGACTGCTGTGCTTCTTCCATGTGGGCTTTGTTGCTTCTGAGCTGGATGGCCATTTGTTTACTCAAGGCTTTAAGACCCCAGACGCTATATCTTTGGATATCTGAGCGTCATATCAGCTTTCGTCACCACATTTGCTTATGCACACATTTGTCGTCAGTGATCATGTCAGGAAGGTGAGCACGCAATATTATGGTTTTTAGTTCTTGAAGCCTGACAACTGATTCCTTTGACACCTCGTGGTCCCACAAGCTGGTGTGCTTCTTCCATGTGGGTTTTGTTGCTTCTGAGCTAGATGGCCGCTTGTTTACTTTCAAACCTTTAAGATCCCAGACACTACATCTTTTTATAGCCGGGCATCATCATCTTTTCCCACCACCTTTGTTCATACACACATTTCTTTTTTAAAAAATTTTATTAAAAATCATTTTATTGTGGGCTCGTACATCGTTTTTCACAATACATCAATAAACATACTGTGTCAAACACTTTCACATGTCCGCTGCTGTTATCATTCTCCAATCACCCGCCTTTTCCCTTGAGCCCCTGGTATCGGCTTTTCGATCTCTTCCCCTCTTCCTCTGCTCTCCCCTCCCCACCAACCCTCAATGCTTTATACATTATTATTGTTCTGTCATATCTTACACTGCCCTACCTCTCCCCTAAACCACTCCTTTGGTACCCATCCTTCAAATAGGAATATGCACACATTTCTAATAGAGAAAAGTCAGGCAATAAACAATAAATGATAAATGGGCAGATAGAGATGGCCTTAGAAGGTGATTGCAGCTTTGGAAACACAAAGGGAACGTGGCCTCCTTCAGCAGACGCAGCATGGATGGGTCTGGCTGGGATCCAGGCATGTCTTCAAGTTGAGTTTCCTTTTCCGCTCCCATTGGGTTGGTTCTGTGCTCATGCTGGTGGGTGGCCAGAGATGCTGCCAGCAGACCACACCCAGGTGTCAACGCAGCAGAAGAGAAGAGAGTGGAAGTTGGGTCCCACATTGCTGGCAAGGTTTTGAGAGATCTTGGGAGAGGACTGGCTTGAGTCCTCCCCATCGTTCCCCTCCCCCTCCTCCCAATCCCATCCTTTCTGCAATGGTCTTTGCAGCGGTCCAGGTGGGAGTTGTTTTTATTCTCATTTCACAGCTGAGGGAACGGAGACCTGCAGAGGTAAGTGACCTTCCTGAAGGCACTCATTTCGCAAGCAGCAGACCTGGGGGCTGGGCCCAGATTTTCTGACTTTAAAGCTTCTGGTCTGTCCACAAGATGCCTCATGGCAAGGTATAAAGAAGTCGAAAAATATCATCACTTGCCCATGCACCCTAAAACTTAAAGGTGGCAAATGTAAATAACGATGAATGACTTAATTATAACAGAGCATGACTAGGCAACCAGATGAATCCACAATCTTGGCTTAAGACCCCTTCACAATAACAGGGATTTCGAAATCTCAAGCCTTTCAGTCCTTTCCTCACCTCCAAAAGGACATGGAAGTCCAGAGAGAGGAAGAAACTTGCCTGCTCACTCAGTAAGTTGATAGAGACGCGGTAGGGTTGGGAGGGAGGATGCTGTGGTCTTAGCTGCCACTGACTCGACCGCAGCTCATAAACAATAGACAGAGTGCTGCAGGGTCTCACGCCGTCTCCTCTGTGGTGGATCTGGCTCTTGGGATCCCTACGGGTGTTCACTGGCTATGTTTTTTTTTTTTTAAATTTTTAATTTTTATTTTTTATTTTTATTTTTTTAGGCATCACTGCCCTCAGGTGGTGGGAGTAGGAGGCCCAGCCTTTGCTCCTGGGAGCCGGAATTGAACCTCCGTCCCAGTGGGCCGCAGTCCCGCGCACAACCACTACGCCACCGGGGCTCAGCCCACTGGCTATGTTTTATAAGTAGATTCCCGAGGTCTTCTTCCTAGTCTATCAGCAGCATAGCAATCTGCCAGCCTCTGCTGCGCGCGAGGTTCATGAGTTGAGAATGGAACTCAGACCTCTTGAAGGGAAGGGAGGTTCAGGAAAGCCAAACACCTTATCTATTGCTGTCGAGCTGAGTCCTAGTCATAGTGACCCTACAGGACAGAGTCCTAATTGCTCCATAGGGGTTTCCCAGGCTTTACCGAGGACCCCTGTGACACTGTGGTTGAAGTGCTTGGTGGCTAACCAAAAGATCAGCAGTTCGAACCCACCAGCCACTCCCCATGAGAGAGATGTGGCAGTCGGCTTCCCGAATGATGGAAGCCTTGGAAGCTCTATCCAGGGGAGGTTCTGTGAAGTCCTCTATGGCTGCTCAGAGTTAGGGCTGACTGGGAGGCAATGGGTTTAGTTTGGGGCTTACTCTTTACAAAGAAGACTGTCACATCTTTCTGCTATGGAGTGGATGGGAGGATTGAACTCCCTCCCTCTCAGCAGCTTAGCCACTGGGCTTCCAGGGCTCCTGGGAAGAGGAATGGGAAGACTGCTCATCTGGACCAGTATGCATGTGACTAGGTCAAACCTCTCTGGAGTGTGCCTGGGCCAAATCAACGAGCCCTTTGCTTATGTCTGTGGACTGGCTAACCACCACTGCCTGCTTAGTTCGTCATGGACAGGCACACTTAAACAACCTGTTGTTTGCTAGTTGAACT
This sequence comes from Nesogale talazaci, assembly GCA_004026705.1. Taxonomy (NCBI): domain Eukaryota; kingdom Metazoa; phylum Chordata; class Mammalia; order Afrosoricida; family Tenrecidae; genus Nesogale; species Nesogale talazaci. The sequence goes on along the minus strand of PVJH01006562.1, from coordinate 22,959 downwards.
TTGCACTAGTCCTTCATGTTGACGATATTGCATATACATAGATATCATTGGGTAGATCCCTTGCCCAAGACAGACCTTCTGGAAACGCTGCCAAGTGAGGATGTCACTTGGAGGTCTCGGGTACGCCTGCCCCCAGCAGTGGTGTTTTCCACCTACGCATGTGAAAGTTGGGCCTTGAACCAGGAAGATTGCAAGAATCGAGGCACTTGAATTATGGTGTTCACTGGGAATAGTGAAAGGACCACGGACTGCCCCAAGAACAAACACATCTCTCTTGGAGGAAGGACAGCCAGACTGCTCCCGAGAAGCAAGGCGGGCGAGACTTTGACTCCTCTACTTTGGACATGTGCTAAAGAGAGACAAGTCGCTGGCAAAGGACGTTCCATTTGGAAAAGTGGAGGACAGTGAAAAACCAGGGAGCCCTTGGAGGACATGGATTGGCACAGTGGCAGCAACAATTGGCTCACGCACCCCATTTGTGAGGACGGCACCAGACCAGGCAGCGTTTCATTCTTTTATGTGTCCAGTTGAGTCAGAGCAGACCGGACAGCACCGAACAACCAGAGTCTTTCCTGTGGACAGTAACAGCAGTAATGTCACCCTCCACTGAGAACGTGACTGTCTGGTAATGACCGTGCGAAGCGCTTTCCTTTCATCACCTCACTGTATTTCCCCAGCAATTTCTGGACAGAGGCTACTGTTTTCAATCCTCCTTTTCCAAGCGAGCAACGGAGCCTTCCAAAGGTCCAAATTTGCTGCCAGCGAGTCAGTGCTGACCGTGGGTTTCCGAGACCGTGCTGTTCACAGGAGTCGAAAGTTCTGTCTTTCTCCCCCGGAGCTGCTGCTGGATTCCAACTGCCCACGAGGCAGACTGCAGCCCACCACCCCCCTTAGAGAACGTGAGTAGCTTGCCTCTGGCCAGGGGTAGTGAGTGACAGACAGCCTGGTTTTAAATCTGTGTCTGCCAGAGTTTCCAGGCCAGGTTCTTCAACTCTGGCAGAGGACACCGTTTGTTTTTCTTTTTCCCTTTGAAAGAGCACCTTAATGTAATGGATACAGAAGCGTGTGAATGCATCCAGCTTGCCACATTGTCAGTTCCTATAAGCCGCTGCTGCTGCTGCTGTTGGGGTGCAGTCAGCAGCCGGCTGAGGAGAGAAGTCATCCAGATGTTCAGTGGCCGTGTGCCCTTGATGCAGCTCAGGGTCAGAGCCGGGACCTTGAGGAGGTGCTCGCCTGCTTGACAGGGACGCTGGAGCCTGAACAAAGCAGCAAGCTCATCAAGTCCCCCTGTCGTCTGGCTGGAGGTCCATGTTTGGAGGCTGTTTATGCATCTCTCTCTCACGCAGTTGGTGGGCGGGTTTCCCAGGTCTCACTGCCAGTGAAAGTGCCAAGAGAATGACCGAGTCAAAATACTAGCAACAGCTCTCACTCCCGGAGGTCTTCTGTGCCAGGCTGCCCAAAGGCTTTACATAATGATCTCCTCTTGTACAATCTGTGAAGTAGGTACAACAAGTAGCCCCAAGTTACATGAAACATGGAGGCTTGCACCAGTGGGGGAAGTGTCTGGCTGCAGGGTATAGTACCGCAGTGGTAGAGCTGGAATTTGAACCCAGGTCACTAGGGTTGAAAGGTTACTATCTTAACCCTGTGTTATAAGGTCTACTGCCCAACTGAGAAGCATTTTGGAGGTTGGAGCAGGACAGACTTGTTCAATGTCTCAAAGCAAGCCTCTGGCAGGAATGGACCAGAATTGTTGGGCCCTGGCGAGCAAAAGATAGAGCATCTGGGATTTTAAAGGTGTGAAGATAAACAAGCGGCCACCTCGTTGAGAAGCAACAAAGCCTATATGGAGGAAGCCCACCAGCCTGGGTGATCACAAGGTGTCAATGGGATTGGGTATCAGGCATCAAAGACACAAAACAAAAATCATGGGCTGAGCCCCGGTGGCGTAGTGGTTGTGCGCGGGACTGCGGCCCACTGGGACGGAGGTTCAATTCCAGCAGTGGGGCTGGGCCTCCTACTCCCACCACCGGAGAGCAGTGATGCCCTAAAAACCAAAACCAAAACCAAAACAAAACAAAAATCATATCAATGGGAATGAGGGGGAAGGCAGAGTGGAGACCCAGAGCCCATCAGGAGTCAATTGGACACCCCCTGTCAGAGCAGCCACAAAGAAGAGAAGAGCCAGTCAGGGTGCAGCATAACACCCACAAAACACAAAACCTTTCTCTAGTTCTTTAATGATTTGCCCCCTCCCACCCCCACCATCACGACTCCAACTATATCCTACAAATATGGCCAGACTAGAACATGTATGCTGACATATATATGGGAACTTGCAACACAGGGAATCCAGGAGAGATAAACCCCTCAGGATCAATAAGGGGAGCAGCGATACTAGGAGGGCAAGTGGGGAGTAAGGGGGAACTGATCACAGTAACCAATGTATTGCCCCCCCCCCCCAGGGGGATGGACAGCAGAAAGTAGACAGGAAAAAAAAGAATTTATAAATTATCAAGAGGACATACCAGAGGGAGGGGAAGAAGGGAAAAAAAATGAGGAGCTGATACCAAGGGCTCAAGAAGAAAGAAAATGTTTTGAAAAAGATGGCAACCTCTGTACAGATGAGTTTGGCATAATGAATATATGTATGGATTGTGATAAGAGCTATAAGAGCCCCAGATAAGATAAAAAAAGACTTGACAGGTCCCAATTCCTAGTCTGGATGATGAGCTGATGATCAACTTACTCTGCAGCGATTCCTAAAACTATCCTAGAGGAAAAATTGATGAGAGTTCTAGCCCTAAAACACTTCCCCAACTCAAGATGCAATTAGCCATTATTACTCAGAAAGCTTGGCTTCAGCCTTGCCCACTGTTCTGCATTTTTCAGCTGCTGTCAATGACCTCATCTCCATCTTCTTTAGTTCCCCTCTGTTGAGGGACAGTAGGGTGCTCAGCCAATGAACCTCCCGCCCTTAGCCAATCATGCCACCGTCAACAGGAAGCCTTTCGGGCCCCCAGAGTCTACATCTAGAAGTAAGGTTATAAAAGGGACCACCACTTCTACAGTGTCTTGACACTGTACACATGAATAATAACAGAAGCCAACATCTACTGAAGATGTACTATGGGCTTGGGTCTCCATATACCCTGTCTCACTTAATTCTCACAGCTCCTTGTGGGGAAGCATTGCTTTTAACCCTGTATTACAGAGAGCAAGAGACTTGCCCGGGAACATGCCCAGCTAGGAGCAGAGCTAGGGCTTGAACTTACGGTTTATGCTACTCCAGCTCTGGTGCCCTGTCTCATGGATCTTGGCTATATCTTTTGGGAACCTGTCTCAAATGGTTCACCTTCAAGGTCTGACAATGATCAAGCTGAATGACTCAGTCCATGCTACCACCCCCCTGTAAGTGGTCTTTCACCTTTTGCTGGACCATTCAGCCCGTGGTTTTTAAGCTCCTCGTGTGTGTTGGGTACTGCATGAGTTACTGAGGAGGTCATGGTGAGCACGATGTGCGCTTGCTTCCTTCTCTCAGTTCACGGTCTGGTGTGGAAGACGAAGAAACCAGCCAGTAGAGTACTCTGGGTTAAGTATATTGATAGGGCAAGTTCAAGTTGCGTAGGCACATAGCAGGGAGATCAAGCCCAAGCTTGGGGGTGGCACCAGAGGAGGCTTCCTGGAGGAAGAGGGTTTGAAACTGATTCTTCATGGAAGGACAGATGTGTTTAGGAAAGAAAGAATGGAAGTAGGGGCAAAGACCCGAGGTGAAAACGAGAAGCTTGAAAGTGCTCTTTCCAAGACAGAGAGCTTCATCCTTGCTGTAACTTTACTTAGATTGGACTGGCCCAAGGCCATCCACGTAAGCAGTAAAGCTGCCTGGCTGTTAGCTTCCGTTCTGCGCTCCCTTTCTTCTTCCCATGGTTGTGTCTGGATGGGATGCCTAGAAATGGTTTCATAAGGGGAGTTAAGCGAGGATGGAGACGAGAGATGTAAAGAGGCCGCTGCCTTGATGACATCGTGCAGCTTCTGAAGTCACCAACTTGGAGTTGGGCTTGCCTCTACTGTGAAGTGAAGTAAATCATGACATAGCTTGGAATCTCTGCTTTGTCAATTCGGTGGTCACAGGGCTTTCAGCAAGCCAACCTTCCTGAGCCGTTTCATCTTAAAAGAGATGGCGATCTTGTTGTTCTTGTTGTTCGATGCCATCCGGTCATTTCTGACCCTACGCACCATGAAACGAAACCTGGCCCGCTCCTGAGCCAGGCCCAGAATTGTTGCTGCAGTCACGGGCCCAATCCGTTTTGTCAAGGGCTTCCTCTCTTTCACTGTTCCTCCATTTACCAAGCGTGATGTTTTCCTCCAGCGACTGATCTTTCCTGATAATATGTCCAAAACATGTACCCTGAAGTCACTCCATTCTTGCCTCTAAGGAGGCCTCGAGCGGGACTTCTAACAAGACAGATTGGTTTGTTCTTTTATCAGGCCAAGGTAACGTTCAATATTTTTTTCCAGCACCACAGTTCAAATGCATTCATTCTTCTTCATTCTGCCTTATCCCATGCCCACTTTGAGAGATATGTAAAGCATCTGGAAGTACCATGGCTTTGTTCAAGCTCACTAAGCCTCAAAGTAACAGTCTTGCCTTTCAGTACTCTAGTCTTCTGCAGCAGATTTACCCACTGCAATACATCGTTTGAACTCTTCACTGCTGCTTCCACGAGCCTTGATTGTGGGTCTAAGACAAAATCCTTGACAACTTCAACTCTTTCTTCATTTACCACGATGTTACCTGTTGGTCCAGTTGTGAAGATTTTGCTCTTCTTTGCATTGAGTCCTAATGCTCATGGCTGTGATCCTTGATCTTCATCAGCAAGTGCTGCAAGCCCTCCTCACTGTCAGCAGGCAAGGTTGTGTCCTCTGCGTATGCCTTCCTTCCTACTACCTATAACCTTCCTACATCCTGATGCCATGTTCTTCTTCAGAGAATTCAGCTCCTCGGATGATTTGCTCAGCATGCAGATGGAACAGTATGGTGAGAGGACGCACCTCTCACACATCCGTTCCCAATTTTAAGCCATGCAGTGTTCCCTTGCTCTGTTTACCCAACTGCCTCTTGATCTCTCTGCAAGTTCCACATAAGCACAATGACGTGTTCTGAATTCTCACTCTTCTCAGGGCTATCCATAGTTTATTATGGCCCACACAGTCGAATGCCTTGGAATATTCAACGCAACACAACTAAATGTTTTTCTGGTATCCTCTGCTTTCAACCAAGATCCATCTGACAGAAGCAATGCTATCCCTTATTTTAGGTCCATTTCTGATTTGGGTCTAAATATCTGGCAGCTCCCAATGTACCGCTGCAATTGCTGTTGCAGGATATTCAGCAAAATTTTACCTGTATGTGATATTAATGACCTTGTTCTACAGTTTTTGAGCATTCTGTTGGGTCACCTTTCTTTGGTATGATCACTTCCAGTCAGTTGCTGTCTCCAAAATTTCATGGCATAGTCAAGTAAGTGCTTTCAGTGCTTCCTCAGCTTGTGGAGACATTTCAGTTAGTATGCATTCCATCATCAACCGGACCCTTGTTTTTGGCTAATGCTCTCAGTGCCACTTGAATGTCTTTCTTCAGTACCATTGGTTCTTGCTCATATGCTCCCTCCTGAAATGGTGGGATGTCTTTTGATGATAATAATTGATGCTGGCTGAGCCCCGGTGGCGTAGTGGTTGTGCGCGGGACTGCGACCCACTGGGATGGAGGTTCAATTCCCGCTCACAGGAGCAAAGGCTGGGCCTCCTACTCCCACCACCAGGGCAGTGATGCCTAAAAAAAAAAATAATAATAATTGATGCTAATTGCCCTTACCCAAGTAAGGTTTTGAGGATAGCCTGTGATAATACAGGTAGAGGGCTTGCAGTAGAACCTGGCCATCAGGAGTAGTAGCACATGGAAGCGGTGAATATTGCCATCACACATTTCCTCAGCTGCTCAACTGCCTTCCCTTCCTAAACTCGCAATTAAAAACTGGAAGACCTGGGCAGGTTGACCATCGCTGCCTTAGAGTCCAGAGCTGGGGTCAAGAGGTAGGAGCAGAGAGCCGCTGACTTGTGCAGCCAAAAGCAACTGTGGTTCTCCTAGAGACCTGACACAGGATGAGTTTGACCTTGAAACAGGATGGGTTTGAGGATCAAGGAGTGGAGGATCAGCATTCCTGGTAGTGAGGTCGGCCTGAGTAAGGTCACAGGCATGAGAGTGTCTTATGTGCTTTGTAAAGGGCCAGCGACTGGTGTGGTTGGAACTCAGGTGTGGTGAATGTAAGTGGAAGGAAAAAGGTAAAACTGGAAATAGAGGGGACTTGCAAAAAAATTAGTGAAAAATTTTCTTTATCTTTTAATTCCATTTTTTCCCACAAGGCTTGAGTGCTAGAGTAAGGAGTTGGCTATGACTTCCAAGGGGTCTTGAGGCGTGTTACCTAGAACAGTGATTAAAATAATCCCAAACCAGGTGCCCCACATCCATTCTGTGTCATGGCCACTCTGAGGGGGTCAGAGGGGAACTCTGCTCAAGTGAAGTCTCATAGGGTTGCTTTTGGAAAGCAGAATGATAGAACTTTGTCCCAATGCACTGCTGGATAAATTAGAACCATCAAACCTTTCAGCTAGTAGTTAAATGCTTAACTGTTTGCTTCACTCAGGGTCTCCTAAACAAAGATTCAGTTGAGGTCAAATTCTGTAGGGAAATGCTGTCCAGACATTCCATTCCTGGCAATGACCAGCACAGATTAGCATAATCAGAACTGTGTCAAATCCTACAGGAAAAACACCTGTTTAACTTTGTTTAACCTAGTTTTTAGAAATGTATTTGTGACAGTCACCTAATCTGGTGTCAATTTGAGGATTAAGAGTGTAGGGGTGGAGTCTAGGCTGTCAATCTGGAGATAGCCAATGAGACCTCTGTGTGGGCATGGCCTTCTCCTGAGAATTCTGGGAAATGTGGTAATCCTTTCTTGGAGGTGGGAGATACTATCTGTCTCAGTTCATTTCCTGGGAGACATTGCAGCTGACAAGACACATGGCAGCATGCTGATAGACCCTGAGTCCTAGAAACTGGAGGAACCAAGGGGAGACCCCTGCCGGCACTGAGATGCTTCTGCCAGCACTGGATACACAAAACCACAAGACTCTGCACCCACTGACCTGTGATTGTCCTGGCATCATTGCATGTGCTTCCTGAGTCCGAAGAGGACTTATGGATTGGTATCGAACATATGGGCTAATATCAGACTTATGACCTTGAACCGGACGGGGCTGGACTGTTTTCTGGATGTACAGTTGCTCTTGTATATAAAGCTCTTTCTTATACCCATATGCGTGTTTATGAATTTGTTTCTCTAGTCTACCCGGACGACACAGTATTTGACCACGAGGAGCTCTTTGTTCACCTACCACCTATCTGTTGGAGCAGGCCACATTTGGGGGAATGCAGTTTGAGACAACGGGGAGCCACCAAAGAGTTCGCAGCAGGGGGAAGGTGAGTTCTGTGTTTTCCAAAGATTGCTTCTACTTATTTCAACTATATGGGATTAGATTAAACTACTTCAAGGGACCGGCTCACTCCGCCGAACCGTTTCATTTTAAATAGGTGACTTCTCTTGACTGTGTCCCTCTCGGAAAGTCTTCCACCTTTCAAGTATCCAAAGCTCAGAAACTTCCAGCAACGCCCTTCAGTTTTCCTTGTGACCTTTCCACGCGGACTCTTTAAAGCTGAAGGTTAGCTAATTCAGGCTCAACACTTAGATTGACACTTGAAAGCTAGGAAGGGGCTTTTTGGGGGGCTAAAGGTTATAGACACTGGAGCTGCTGTTTGACTTGAAAACGTTTTTGAAGTCTTCCCTCCCTCCCCCCTTTCCCTTTCTTTTCTTCTTCTCTCTATCTCTTTTCTAAGTGGCAGGGCCAGTTGAAAATGATGTTCACCAACTTGGCAAATGCAGGCAAAGGCAGCGCATGTGATAAGCAGGCATGTTTGGTGTTAGAATCACCTGGTGGGGGCAGGGAGGCTTATTAAAAATGCCATTTCAAGGCCTATGCTTGCTGAGGAATTTAGATTTACTGTAAAGGCTGAGCCCCGGTGGCGTAGTGGTTGTGCGCAGGACTGCAGCCCACTGGGATGGAGGTTCAATTCCAGCTCCCAGGAGCAAAGGCTGGGCCTCCTACTCCCACCACCTGAGGGCAGTGATGCCTAAAAAAAAAAAAAAAGACTTACTGTAAAGTTGTTAAACGACAGGACTGGGTACCTGGAGTGATTAGGTACTTAACTGACTGGGATTCTGTAGGTAGTAACATTTTTCCACTTCTCAGTGCTGGTTCATACCAGGTTCCCTGCCTAGCCCCTGGAAGAAAATGCCAGGGACTAGGCTAATTAGTGAAGGTCTCTCCCCTCTATGCCACCTACTGGGAAGATGGTGGGTGGTTGGATTTCAAACCAGAAGGCAATCAACATGCACTCCACGGGGTTTCTTTCAGTGCAACTTGGCTTCAGTTGAAAGTTGGCAGTTCTTTGGGACACAGTGACTGTGTCTTCTTTCCATCTCTTTTGAGGCTTCTGCATTGTTCAGTATTTTGCCCATGCTGTTGTTGTTGTTAGGTGCCTTTGACTTGGTTCTGAAGCAAAGCGACTTTATGCACCACCAAAGGAAACACTACCTGATCTTCTCCATGCTCACAACTGTTCCTGGGCTCAAGCCCATTGTTGCAGCATCTCATGGAGGACCTTCCTTTCTTCTTCTTTTTGAAAAAAAGAATCATTTTAGTAGGAGCTCATGGAGCTTATCACAATCCTTCCATCCATGGTGTCAAGCCCCTTTGTACATATGCTGTCATCATCCTTTTCTCAACATTTTCTTTCTACTTGAGCCCTTGATATCAGCTCATTTCCCCCCTCCTCCACCCTCCTTCTCTCATGAACCTTTGATAATTTATCATTTTTTTTCATGTCTTCCATTGATGGCTGTCTCCTTTCACCCAATATTCTGTTGTCTGTCCTCCTAGGAGGGGGTTCTATGTAGATCATTGTGATCAGTTCCTTTTCTTCCCCCACTTTCCCCTTCCCCTCCTGGTATCACTACTCTCATTATTGTTCCTGAGGGTTTTATCTGTCCAGGATTCTCTGTGTGGCTAGCTGTTTTCTGTACCAGTGTACATGCTCTGGTCTAGCTGGGTTTGTAAGATAGAATCAGGGTCATGGAATTGGGGCGGGGGAGGGGGTGGGAAGCATTAGAGAATGAGAGGAAAGTTTTATGTTTCATCAGTGCTATATAGCACCCTGACTGGCTCCTCTCTTTCTCATGACCCTTCTGTAAGGGGATGTCCAATTGTCTACAGATGGGCTTTGGATCTTCACTGCACATTCCATTTCATTCACATTGATCTGATTTTTTGTTCTGGGTCTTTGATGCCTGATACTCGATCCCATCAACACCTCAGGATCACACAGGGTGTTGTGCTTCTTCCATGTGGACTTTGATGCTTTTCAACGAAGTGGCTGTTTGTTTATCTTCAAGTCTTTGAAACTCCAGACACTGTATCTTTTGATAGCTGGGCACCATTCAGTTTCTTCACCACATTTGTTTATGCATCCATTTTGTCTTCAGTGATCTTGTCAGGAAGATGAACATCATGGAGTGTCAGATTAATAGGACAAAGTGTTCTTGCATTGAGAGAGTACCTGAGTACAGGCCCAATGTCCACCTGCCACATTAATAATTAACACATAAATATAAGTACATAAATCTACTCCCCTATTGTTATATATAAATATGTTTACATATGTACATGTCTGTATTTAGACCTCTATTAATGTCCTTTGTCTCCTAGTTCTTTCCTCTATTTCCTTTTACTTTCCTTTGGTCCCACTATCTATCATGTTCAAGTTTCATTTGGGTTTCAGTATTTCCTCTCGGCTATATTGCCCTCCATCAAGCCCGATCAGGTATCTTATTCTCTCCTCACCATCGATTTCAGATCACTTGCTGTTCACCTGTTCCTGGGCTGGTTGACATCCCCTCCCCTTCACTTCCTCCTGCCTCCCCTCTCTCATGTCCCCCAAGAATCATTGGTCCTGTTGTTTTCCCTCTTGGGTTGTTTATCCCACTTATCTAGATAGACATGCGAGCCAATAAAAAACACAAAAACAAGACAGAACGAAACAACAACAAAAGAAAGCAAAAACCCCAAAACAACAGCAACAGCAACAGCAACAACAACAACAACAACAACAATAAATGACAAAGGAAGAAAAGTCTATAAATATTTTGTTTGTGGATCTTTAGGAATGTTTTCTATTTTTGGTATTCCCTGGAGACTTCATTGCTTTGCTCCCCTTGCACACCCTTAGTGTTCATGTATGGGGAAGGACCCACCTGGTGTGGTGGGGAGAACCTTCCTTTCTTTTGCTGTCTTTTTACTTTATCTAGCATGGTGGCCTTTTCCAAGGGTGATCTCTCCTGATAATATATCCAACTTACATATCACGAAGTCTGGCTATCCTTGCCTCAAAGGAGCACTCTGGTCATACTTCCAGACTAAGAGCAGAATACAAAGAAGGAATCAGCTGCTCACTTTGGAGGAAGTAGTCACCTTAAGCACAGAATCTAAACATTGTCAGATACTGAAGGCCTAATGAATGGAAACAGAATGGTGTCAGAGATAGAACTCGAGGTTGGACCCCCTGGCACTCAGAATGTGACTGATAGAGTCGACCATGGTGGTGCCATGAATGGAGCAAGACCGATGACAACGGAGCCTTTCAAATCTTCTTTTGCCAATGGGGCCAAGCTCAAGGTAGGAAGAAACAGTTGCAAAAATCTCTTAATAATCTCAACTTGGAATGCGTGAAGTATGAATCGAGAAAAAGTGGAGGCCCTTAAAGATGAAATGGGATGCATAGATTGATATCCTAGGTGTTAGTCAGCCGATATGGACTGGTATTGGCCACTTCAAGTCGGAAAGTCATATAGTTTACTATGCCAGAAATGACACAGTCAAGAGGAAGGGCTTTTTGGTCCTTGTCAGAAAAGACATTTCAAGATCTTTCTGTGAGGTCACACTATCTGTAATACAGTGCTGTCTGTGATGGATTACATTTTTCTGCCTTCAAGGAAATCCAATTACAATTATTATTCAAATTTTATGCACTAACCATCAAAGTTAGTGACAAAAAGACTGAAAAATTCCACCAATGTCTTTAGTTAGAAATTGATCAAACATGTAACCAAGATGTATTGATAATTATTGGCCACTGTAATGCAAAAATTGGAAACCAAGAGGAAGGAATACTAGTTGGAAAACAGGTCTTGGTGATATAAGCAAAACTGGAGATCACTTGATAGAATTTTTTGAGACCAATGGTTTTTTCATACTAAATGCCTTTTCTCAACAACATAAAAGGAGACAGCACATGTGGACTTCTCCAGATGGAATACACAGAAATCAAGCTGATTTACAACTGTTGGAAGAGACAATGGAGGCTATCACTACCAGCATTTATGAGACCAACTGTGGGAAAAAAGAAATCAATTGCTCATTAACTGAAAAAAACAAAAATACGTCCACATGAATCAAAATATGACCTTGGGTTCATCCCACCTGAATTTTGGGAACATCTCAAAAAATGATTTATCTCATCGAACACTAATGACAGAAGACTTGATGAGCTGTGGAAGAACATCAAGAACATCACTTATGAAGAAAGCAAAAGATCACTAAAATAGAGAAAAGGAAAATATCAAAGTGGATGTCAGAATAGACTGTATGAAACTTGCTCTTAATCATAGCGTAGCTAAGGCAAATGAAGAAATGGTGAATAGAACATTTTAAAAGGGCAGATTTTGAGAAGTTTTGCCCATAGAATCTTTCAATGTTACAACTTGCGGCTTCAATTTAGCTTGAGTTTTATTTTTTTTTCAACTTATGATATGTTGAAGATATTTTTCCCTTTTGTTTTTCTAACTTTAGGTCTTTGTAGATTTCATTATGCTTTACGTTGCCATCTTGAGGTGCCCTTTGAAATGTTCTGCTCAGCTCTCTTACTTCATCATTTCTTTTATTAAGTTGAGTCTGGTTCAAGTCAGGCTTCTCCTGATTTGTGGAAGCCGAAGGAAGATAATGAAGCAGAAACAGCAGGGGGCACAGGCTGATGGATGCAGAGGTCTGTAGTCAGCCAAATAACCACTGTCGGTAGTTCGGGAGGGCTCTGCTATCAACTGGCAATGCAACAGGACGCCGAGCAATCTGACTCAAGATCCAACTCAGGCAGGAGAAAGGCCAAAGGAGATCAGGCTCTGCCCTCGACATCTTTTACAAAAAAAGGCTTATGACACCAAGGAGGTGTCATCAGGCTGGGACAAAACCGATAGCTTGAGCTCACCCCTGCCCTTACCCAGGAATGTCTACTTGGCATGATCCCTAACCATAACAGGGGTATTTCACAATGGATTTGATCAGTGGAATACATATTTTGATTTCTTTGTGTGTGGCATCACTGCTCTGGTGGGAGTAGGAAGCCCAGCCTTACTGCTGGAGAGCTGCTGCTGGATTTGAACCGCCAACCCTGTGGGCCGCAGTCCCGCACACAACCACTATGCCACTAGGGCTCAGCCAATTTGATTTATTTTTTGATAAATCATTTTATTGGGGACTCTTACGGCTCTTTTTTTTTTTATTAGGCATCACTGCCCTCAGGTGGTGGGACTAGGAGGCCCAGCCTTTGCTCCTATGAGCTAGAATTGAACCTCCATCCCAGTGGGCTACAGTCCCGCGCACAACCACTACGCCACTGGGGCTCAGCCCTCTTACGGCTCTTATAACAAGCCATGCATCAGTGGTATCAAGCATACTTGTACATATGTTGCCAATATTTTCTTTCTACTTGAGCCCTTGGTATTAGTTCCTCTCTTTTCCCCTTCCACCCTCTCATTTTATTTTGGGGGCTTTTGCTTTTGTGGATGTTGATGGTTGATCCAAGTAGATTATTCTGTTGAATCCACAGTGAACATTGATACAGTCTGTTCTCTCCAATTCAAAAGACACCCATTCCTTACTTATCAACATGATTAGGTGCCAAGGATGATTGTTATGTGAAAACTGGCCTTGTGGGAAAATGGAGCTAGCTGCATCAGATCACAAAATGTAGAATGATTGCATCATTACATAACTGCCAAGACACTGAGAATCATAGCCCAGCCAAGTTGATGCATAATCTTAACCATCGCTGTCAGTGTTACTCTCATCACACCCCTCAGTGATGTTTACTGCTGGACCTATGCTGTGACAGTGCACAGCAGTCAGGTAGTAGACTTGCTACTGTTATCATAAATGGGAAATGCTAGGGGACAGAATGGATAGTGAGTAATTGAGGAGTAGATATATACCCTTTTCCACTTCTTCTCCACTGATAACAGTTATCCAAACTAGTATCCTCTTCCCCTGGGCAACCTTAATAATTCCCAAGTCTGATGTCCCAGTTGGAGGTGAGAGACTTCACTCAGTTCCAGGGAGACGTGCTACTGACAAGAAAAGATAGCAGCGTAGACCCTGAATCCTAGGAAATGGAGGAGCTGAAGGAGAAGCCACACAGGCTCACCCTGATGGAACCAGATCTCTGAAGCCGAAAAAGCCACAGAGACACCCTTGCCAGTGCTGAGATGCTTCTACCGCCAATGGATACTGCTGGTGGACCTTGAGCCCTGGAAACGAGGAACCATGGAGAGACCTCTGCCAGTACCAGGGTGCTTCTACTGCCGCTGGATACACAAGACTCTATGCCCACTGCCCTATGATTGTCCTGATGTCACTGCATGTGCTTCGTGAGTCAGAAGGAGATGTTATAGACTGGTATTGGACATATGGGCTAATATCAGACTTAGGGACTTGGATTGGACTGGGTTGAGATGCTTTCCAATGTTCCAATCCTCTTGTATATAAACCTTTCCCTTATATCCAAATAAATAAGTAATTCCCAAGTCCATCTTCTTGTTCTCTATGATCCACATGGTGACTTTCCTAAAATAATGAATTATACATTGGCTCTATCTTTAGAACCTAAATATATATAAAAGAAATCATTTTATTGGGAGTTCTTACAGCTCTTTTCACAATCCATACATATATCCAATATAGACACCTAATTTTTAAAAATACTTTTATTGGGGTCTCTCGCATCTTTGATCACAATCCATACATTTCTCCAAGGTGTGCAGCTCCTTTACAATATGCTGCCATCCTCATTTTCAAAGCATTCTCTTCCCACTTGAGCCCCTGATATCAGTTCCCCATGTTCCCATTCCCTCCCCCACCTGCTCTCCCTCACGAATCCTTGATAAGGTAAAGATTATTTTTTCCACATCTTACATCATCTTCCATCACCCCTCACCCACAGTTTTCCATTATTTGTTCCCCCAGGAAGGGCTTTCTAGGTTGATCCTTGTGATCAATTCCCCCTTTCCAGGGAGTAAAATTCAACTGGTTTGTCCTCGTCTCAAAATCCACTTACTCCATCTTGCTCATTTGCATTTCTCCAGCTTCTTTTTCGACCGCCTCGGTGGCCTCCACTTGTTGCACTTTCTGCCCCTGTGGCGCTGCCTCTGCCTGACTCAGGCTCCCGTTTTTTGCGGTTGCCTCGGTTGGGATGCTCACCTCCCAGGTCCCCACCCTCCCTTTTCTATGGTACAAGTTTCTAATCCAATGCTGCCTACTTAGAAAGGTTTGCTCTGACCTCCCAACCAAAGACACTCCATGTGCATCCTCTTTCATATTACTGGTTTGTTGCCTGTACATAAATTATCTCTAGTTGAAGCCATCTTGCCAGTTTATGGCTTGCTTGCTGATTGTCTGCTTCCCCTCATGAGCATAGAGGCTCTCGGAAAGCAGGGTTCTTGTCTGGCTGCCGACTGCTCTGATCCTGCTGCCTTGGACAATGTCTGACACATGGCAGGCCCCATAACTACTGGTCCTCAATAACTATTTGGTGAATGATAATCACTAATGCTACTGGGATGGGGCTCCCCAAGCCCCCACGCCTGCTTAGGCCAAGGCTCTCATGTGTATCAGCTGTGCTTCTTTGGTGGGGATGCAGTCGCAGCCCACAATGAAGTCCCAGTCTCTTGCCATGCTGTCAAATCCCCACCTGGCTGGGGCCCCCTCTGGGGCTCTCATGCCAATGAATGACTCCGTCGGCTCCTTTGTTACCAGGAAGTTCAGATGTGACTGCTTTCTCTCCACTTCCACATCCCCCATATATAATCAACATCAAGCCCCCCTCCCCTCAACCAACAACTCGATAGAAAATCAACCCAAGGTTGTAAACAGACAGATCACAGGCTATGTATAGGTAAGTGTGGCAGTAACATAATCTCCCGACAACTTGAATGCAGGGGGGAGTCTAGCCTTTCAATCAGATTGATGACCACATTTGGAGATGCAACAGAGATAAACAGCTCATTGGAGGCCAGACCCACTCTCTCTGCCTCCCTTTTCCTGCCCTTGAGAGACTCAGAGAGCTAGAGGAGAGCCTTGGAGACCTGCACCAGTGTTGAGGGGCTTCCACTGCCACTGGATCTACAAGGCCTTCTCCCCACTGGCCTGTGATCTTCCGGTGTTTGGCATCACTGCATGTGCTGTATGAGTCTAAAGTAGAATTTATAGACTAGTAGCAGACATATGGGCTAAAGCAGATCTATGGATTGGATCTGGACTGGGTTACCATGTGTCCTCAATTACAATTGCTCTTTTATATAAAACTCTTTTTTATACACATGAGTGTCTGAGTTTGTTTCTTATCAACCTGGACCAACACAGTAGATAAATAAATAAATATATATATATATATATATATATATATATATATATATATATATATTCAAACCATTTGCCATATCAAACCCCCCATCAAGTTGTTTCTGATCCAGCAGGGTAGAACTGCTCCTGTAGGTTCTGGTGGGTATAAATCTTCATGGGATTAGAAGACCACATTTTGACCTGCTAGTTTTGCAGTTCAATGGCTAACCACTGTTCCACCAGGGTGTGTGTATATATATATATATATATATACATATACACACATATATATCACTAGTAAAATAAAAGAAAAGTAAAATAAACTTTCTTTTATCTTCAATAGATGTAAAAAGGTCATGACTGTGGACTCATTGTCTAGCATTGAGAAGGAGTGAGGAAATGTGTGTTGCTATACTTGGTGGGTGGTAAGGTGAGTTGACTGAGCCTCTTTGCAGAGTAGCATCCGTCTGAAGTAAAAATGTACGTGCCCTCAAACCACCCATGCTTTCTCTAGTTATTTATCCTGCAGAAGCATTCCTTAAAAGAATCTTTTTATTATGAATTAGGTGAAGATGTACAGAGCAGGTAATAGTTTTACATTCGACTACTGGAGACATCCCAAAGAAGTATCATTCACCACTTTTTCCCAATTCATGTGCTGAGCAATAGTCTGAGGAGCTGGACAGTATGGAGAATGACATGGCATCGGGGTTAGAAGAAGCCTCATGAACAGCTTAAGGATGCAGATGACCCGACGCTGCCTCCCAAACAAAAACACAGATGTCTTGAAGCCCCTACTGATGAGGTAAGACATGGCAGCCGTGAGCATGGATGACACCTGAACAGGACGAAAAGGAAAATGGTCCCAGCTGGTCCATACATGACAATAGATGGTGAAGACATTGAGGTAGTCAAGGATTTCACTCTACTTGGACCAACAATCAGCTAGGAGATCAAAGGATGGAGTGTACTGGATGAATCTGTGGTAAATGACTTCCTTCCTATGTTAGGAAGTAAAGATGTCATTTTGATGACTGGTACTTATATGACTTCATGTCAACTAGAAGATGTATAAAAGTGTAGGTGTGGAGTTTCACTTGTCAAT
This sequence comes from Nesogale talazaci, assembly GCA_004026705.1. Classification (NCBI taxonomy): domain Eukaryota; kingdom Metazoa; phylum Chordata; class Mammalia; order Afrosoricida; family Tenrecidae; genus Nesogale; species Nesogale talazaci. Next base: position 6,014 of record PVJH01006562.1, on the reverse strand, counting down.
GAGGCTGCAGCCTGACGACTTCACTTGGAGGTGCTAACAAGGTGTGTAGCTCTCTCTTTTTGGCTGCCTTCAGCTTCCTGCCTTCTGGCCACCAGGAGTGCTGCTAGAACCCTGCCATGTTTTCCATGGACCTCAGATCCACACTCTGTGCCAACCCGCCTGGGATCTTCCTGCATTCTGCAACATTGCATGTGGCTGCATGAGTCTGAAGAGGGACTTAGGGACTCATATTGGACTTGAGGACTTGAACTGGACTGGGCTGGGATGTTTTCTTGCTATAACTACGTCTTGATAGAAATCTTTCTTAGACCTATGTAAGTGTCACTGGATTTGTCTCTCTGGTCAACCCACTGTAACACAATGATCAAAGTCACTATGAGTCAGAATTGACCCAATGGTCGTTGGTTTTGAAAGTGTTTGTTAAGCAATACTAATAGTTATTCTTTACATAATGCATTATTCTTAGTGATTTAAGTCTGTGGCAGTCATGTGCTTATGTTAATTTCCTGATTGAGATGTAGCAGTGGAGTATAGCCAGTTAATCTGGAGATAGCCACTGAGTAGCCAATGAGGACTCCATGTGGGCACGGCTTTCTCCTGAGACTTCTGGGAAATCTCGCTATATTTCCATCATGGAGATGAGAAGCTACCTTCCCCAGTTGTTGAGAGTTAGTCTCAGAGACAATGAACTATGGACAAGACAAGATGGCAGTGTCTGAGAAGCTGAAGGAGCCAGAGGAGAAGCCACGTGGCCTTACACTGATGGAACCAGACCTCTGAAGCCAGAGAAGCTACGTGAGATCCCTGTCAGCATCCCTGGATGCTGTTGATGGACCCTGAGCCCTGGAAGCGAGGAGCCATGGGGAGACTCTTGCCGGTGCTGGGATTCTGCATCCATTGGCCTGTGACTTCGTGACTTGGAAGGAGACTTTATAGACTAATATCGGGCATATGGGCTAATATCGGTCTTATGACTTTGAACTGGACTGCCCTGGGATGCTTTCCCAATGTCCCATTCTTCTTGTATATAAACATTTTCTTTATATCCATATGCATGTCTATGTATTTTGTTTGTTTTTTGGGGGGCATCACTGCCCTGTGGTGGTCACAGGAGCTACCCAGTGCTGCTCCTGAGAGCCACCGCTGGATTTGAATCACCAAGCCCGCGGGCTGCAATCCCGCACTCAACCACTTACACCATCAGGGCTCAGCCTCATGTCTATGTATTTGTTTCTTTAGTTTACCCAGACTAACATAAAGTGTGCTAACTGTCCCATAAAAACTCTGTTCCCAAAAAAGCCCACTTTAAAAGATGCACACCAACCTGCACAACCATGAGATGTGGAAAGACCCAGATATCAGGCATCAAAGAACAAAAATCATATTACTGTGTGCACACCCTTGCGACAAGATCATGGGAGACAGAAGGGAGCAGACACAGACAGAGAGGAGAAATCTGATGGCACCCAACTACCAAATGATAAAGCACCCGGGATCCCGAAGGCTTAAGGGTGAATGGTGGATATCTAGCCCTGAAGTAGCAAAACCCACATGGAAGAAAAGCACTAGCATGTGTGATCAGGGGGGGCTGAAGGGAGCAGATATCAAACATCAAAGAACAAGAACCACGTCACTATGAATGGGGGGAGAGCAGAGTGAGGACTCAAGACCCACCTGTGAGTAATTGGACACTCTCGCACAGGGTAGTCTTGGGAAGGAGACAGGCTAGTGAGGCTTAGTGAAGTGGCAATGAAGCATACAACTTTCCTCTAGTTCCTGAAGGCTTCCTCCCTCCTACTGTCACGGTCCCAGTTCTACACTACTGTGGAGATGAGAAATGGAAAGGCTGCGAACCCAGGATGGATGGATGAACCCCATGGGACCAGTAATGGGAATGAAGCTGCAGGATGGCTGGAGGGAAGGTGGGGTGGAGAGGGGGAGGCAGCTTCAGGGATCTACCCATAAACCCCTACCAGGGGGACAGACACTGGGGGAGAGGGCGAGGGGAGACATCGAGCAGTATAAGTTATGACAAAACAAAAACATATTGAGGATTGGTGTGGGAGTGGGGAGTAAGGATGGAGGGGAAGGAATGGGAGGCTGAGGTCAGAGGCTTGGATGGAAAGGTGGAGGTTCAGAGATTGATGATAGCTGCAGGCATGTGAAGAAGCATGGCACAATATATGTATTTATATATCATGAGAAACGACGTATGAGCCCTCAATAAAATGATTAAACATGAAAAAAACCCTCTGTTCCCTAACCTATCACCCTTAAGTTGATTGTGACTCATCGTGACACTCTGTATTGACCCTATGGGACAGAATAAACTGCCCTCTAGGACTTCCAATACCACAGATAGTCACATCTCCTTTCAATTAGCAGCTAAGCATTGAACTATTTATTGTGGCACCAGGGCAAACAAGCAAACAAATGAACAAGCAAACAAGCTCTACTAGGAAGATAAAATCATTCTCTTCTGTCTCATTTGTATACACAGAAACTGAGGCACAAAGAAGTTTATCATTTTTGCCCAAGGCTGCCATGTAAGAGTTAGAATTCAAACCCAGATTGAGTATGCCTTTGAATGTTGCATTTTGTGCAATGGTTCTGTACTATGCTAAATACCCTCTATATAATTTCCATCATCCTATTTTTATAAATAAGGAAGCTGAGTTTCAGAGTGGTAAAATCATTTACTCAGTCACCCAACTTCTAAGGAGAGGTCAGGGTTTGTTAAGAGGAGTGCTCAGCTAAGTTTGCAGAGGTGGAGGTGGGGCTAAGTCTGGGGACCATGTCAGAGGGGATGGATGGATGGATGGATGGATGAACAGATGGATGGATAGATGGTCCGGGAAAAATCATGCTCTCAGAAGGACTTAATTTGTGTGATTGGAACCTTGACACTGACCAGGTGTTGCAGGCAGCAGCATAATTCAGATATACTGTGTGACTCCAGACAGCAGCTAGTCTGGTCCTGGGTTCTGGGATGCTGAGCATTCTCATTGTGTTCTGCATGTGTTCTGGGATCAGGGGTTCGAGGACATAAGTATGACCACCTATGAGGCCACAGAAGGGTTTCCAAGGAGAACAGCAGAGAGGGGATAAGAGGCTACCACTGCCAACACTCCTCCAAAAGGGCCTCCAAAGACACTCTCAGTGGTCGTTGTGTTCAGATGCCATCGAGTTGACATCCCCCTAGTTATCTTGTGCACAACACTGCCCGGTTCTGTGCCATCCTTATAGTGGTGCTATACTTGAGCACATTGTTGTGGCTACTGTGACAATCTGTTCTTTCCTTTCTTCCTTTCAACTCACATAAGTTCATCCATTGCCAAGTTATTAGATCTCTGCGATAGGCTGGATAATGGTTCCCAAAGCTATCCACACCCAAGTCCTGGGAACCTGTGATTTTTACTTATATGCCCATAGAAGTTCTTTGTAGATGTAACTAAATGATTCTGAGATGGTGATAGCGTGTTAGGCTAGACACAAATCCAGTGACATTCATATATGTGTAAGAGGGAGCTTTATATCCATAAGTCCCTCTTCAGACTCATGCAGCCACATAAAACCATGCAGAATGCAGGGAGATCACAGGCAAGTGGATGCAAATTCTTGTCTATTCAATGGCTCTAGACATATCTTCAGGGCTCAGCCAGCAGGAAGGTGAAGACTGAATGAGAAGAGGAGGACCCAGAACCCTCCTTAGGAGAAGGGGCAACCACAAGGAGTCATCATCAGCCTGGGACCTGATTGACAGACTAAACTCCACCCCTGCACTTTTATATATCTTCAAGTTGACATGAAATCATGTGACTGATACAGATGTCACACTGGATTGTTTGGGCAATCCTTGACTGTATTCGCTAACACCTTTAGAAGAGAGAGACAGAGGGAGAGTTGATTGCAGGAGAGGCAGTGGAAGACGTAGTGATGAAAACGAGGTGGCAGTGATTTGAAAGGGTCATGAGTTGAGGTGTGTAGGCAGTCTCCAAAATGCAAGCAAGACAAGGAAATGGATCCTCCCAATATCCCCCTAGACGGAATTGGCCCTAGCAAAACCTTGGCTTTGACCTTGTACAATTTTGGCCTCCAGAGCTGTAAGAGAATAAGCTTGTGTTTTAAGCCACCAAGTTCATAAAAATTTGTGAAAATACCTGTAATAAACCAGTACAATCACCTTTTAGATGAATCCTTTTTTTTTTTTGTATTTAAAAAAAATTTCCTGGGGACTCATACAACTCTTGTCACAATCAATGCATCCATTGTGTCAAACACATTTGTCGCCCTCATCATTCTCAAAACATTTGTTTTCCACTTGAACCCTTGGTCTCAGCTCCTCATTTCCCCCACCTCCTGGCCACTCCTCCCCAATGAACCCTGGATAACGTATAAATTATTGCTATTTTGTCATATCTTACACTGTTTGATATCTCCCTTCACCCACTTTTCTGTTGTCCATCCCCCCAGGGAGGAGGTTATATGTAGATCCTTGTAATTGGTTCCCCCTTGCTACCCCACCTTCCCTCCACCCTCCCAGTATTGCCACTCTCACCATTGGTCCTGCAGGGATCATCTGTCTTGGATTCCCTGTGTATCCAGTTTCTATCTGTACCAATGTACATCCTCCGGCAGCCAGATTTGTAAGGTAGAATTGGGATTATAAAAGTGGAGTAGGTGGGGGGAGGAAGCATTTAAGAATTAGAGGAAAGTTGTATGTTTCATTGTTGCTACATTGCACCCTGATTGACTCATCTCCTCCCACCGTCTCTTCTGTAAGGGGATGTCCAGTTGCCTACAGATGGGCTTATGGTCCCCAATTTGCACTCCCCCTCATTCACAATGATATAATTTTTTGTTCTTTGATGCCGGATACCTGTGGATCCTTTTTCCATCCATCCCTGACACCACTCTTTGTCTTTGCCTGGAGGTCTTCCTGAATCTCTGTGTCCCTCAATGAATTTTATAGCACATGCAAACACATTGTACTGAAAACCAAAGGCAAGTCAGACGGGTCGTGTGATGGTCAAGGTCTGACTCCTGCTGATGGTGCCTCTTCCTGTCTCACTCTTTGTGCTGCTGGGCAGGCAGCTCTTTTTTTTTTTTTTTTTGTGGGCATCACTGCCTCTGGTGGTGGTTGTGGGAGCTACCCAGCCGCCGCTGGATTTGAACCGCCAAGCCCGCGGGCCGCAGTTCCGCACTCAACCACTTAAGCCACCGGGGCTCAGCCCATCCGGGCAGCAGCTCTTAACCAGGATTCACCCACGGACTTGATTAACCTCCACCATGTATCTGGATAGGCGTCAGAGTCCTGGGAATATGCTGGGCTTGAGGGCAAACTTACAAGTGTGTGCTTGTGAGAGGCAGGTTTGCTGTGCCAACACAGCCAATGAAGATAGGTAAATTTATGGAGCCAACATGGCCAATGTACACATGTGAGACTAGCTGAAGGGCAGAGAGAGAAATAGCTGGCGAGCTTCACCTCTCTCTCCTGCTCTTGGATCTTTGGACCAGCATGTAGTCGGCTGCCTCGCTTGTTCTGTGCCTCCGTTTGCAAGCTACACTACCCATGGGACACCTCATCCATGGACTGCATCGCTGTGAGTTGAGGTTCCTTCAAGCCCTGCTTCCCCACGCTAATGGAATATACATCTCTTGAGCTGGGGACTGTCGGATCATGTCATCTGGATGACTGTGGGTGACCTGCTTTGCTGTTTGCTGCCTGTGGCTGGATAGCCTGAATTGCTCTACAGAGGACTGCTCGGCGGCCCTCAAGATTTGAAGGACTGTATATTAGCTGTCTCATGGAAGTGAGTTACCCTGAGCCATTCATACTGCTTTATAGATGAATTAACTGTTTATTTTTATGTTAGATATCTAGCTATATAAATATATAAAAATTATTAGTGTTCTGCTTCCGTTTCTCTAGAGAACCCTGTCTAACACAGTGTGTATGCATTTCCTGAATACAGGGCCGATAACTGACTCTAAACAAACTTGTAGGTCCTGAA
>PVJH01006561.1:0-100757 GCA_004026705.1 Nesogale talazaci | reverse complement strand
GAGAGAACATGTGACGAGACAGCCGTCAAGGCCAGGCCGACCGACAGGACCAACGTGTCAGGAGGCCGGAGAATTCCTTGGGTGATGGGCGGGGAGATGGGAAAGCCCCATCAGCAGGGCAGAGTAGGTGGAAGATCTGTTCAGCACCAATCATGTCACACTTTGATATTTGGGTTTGAAGAAAGGGCTCGATGATCCTGAAGCCATGCTTTTGGACTCACCCTTGTCTCTGAGTCAGGGCACAGATGAGAGCTGGGGGTCAAAGAGAGAGAACTCCGGGGTTTGGACTGAGTGTAATGAGTGGCCAGGAGCAGAAAGGCACCAGGCCATGGTGGGGGGGGGGGCGGTCTAGTGAGAACCGTGGTCATTTCCAATCAAGTCCCTCCTCCTCCCCCGTGAACCTTTTCAGAAAACCATCAGTGACTTGGGAGGAGGGGCTCATGTGTCACGTGGCACCTCTGTGTCCTGGTTCTGCTGCCTTGTCTATAAAGTGGAAACATAAAATATAGCCATGGAACTTATTCCAGGGGTTTTACTAGATAAATATAATGGCCCAGCACTGTGCTGGGTGGCATATGTTAGTTGTATCCAGTATCTCTGAACTCTTCCTCACTTCTGTGTGTGCCCACGTCAACCGACCGGGGAATGCTATGGCTTCCCAAGCAAAACGACCAAAGGAGACACCACAAAACCTTTTGTGACAGCACAGTATCACAGGAGATCGTGGGTGGCACCTCACCCACCTAAGCAGATCTTAGCCTGTCTGGTACAAATGGGGCATGTGGAAACGCGGACCCCGAAGGCAGGATACAGTCAGGCAATTTGGATTCTTTTCCACGTTCTATGATAGGGCTCTTGGAACGAGTGACTTTATCTCTCTGCACCTGTCTTCCTAACTATGTGGTGTTATTGTTTGGTGCTTTTGAGCCAGTTCAGACTCATGGGGGGCCCCATGTCACAGATAAGACGTGTCCCATGGACTTAGCCTGGGCTGTGTCCTTCAGGGAATGTGTGTGCTCTCCATGGGAAAACAGAGCCCACTGTCACCAAATCTGCTCTGATGATTAGTAACAATGTAGGAAGGAGCAGAACAGCACACTTTTGGGTCTTCAAGGCTGTACAATCTCACAGGAGCAAAAATCCCCCTGGCCACACCCTGTGTTAGTCCAGGTTGATTAGAGAAAGAAATTCATAAGCACAATATGCGTATAAAAAAGAGGTTTATATACAAGAGGAATTGAACATTGAGAAAACTTCCCAGCCCAGTCCAGTACAAGATCATAAGTCCAATATTAGCCCATATGTCCAATACCAATCTATAAGTCCTCTTCAGACTTATGACGCACGTGCAGTGACACCAGGACAATCACAGGCCAGTGGGTGCAGAGTCTTGTGTGTCTAGTGGCGATAGAAGCATCTCAGCACTGGCAGGGATCTCTCCATGACTCCTCCAGTTTCCAGGGCTCAGGGTCTTTCAGCATGCTGTCCTGTGTCTTGTCAGCAGCAATGTCTCCCAGGAAGTGTTGTCAGTAGAATGTCTCCAAGGAAGTGAACTGAGAGAGAGTGTCTCTGCCTCCAGGAAGGAATGACCGAGAAGACCAGGTGCACACAGAGGTCTCATTGGCTATCTCTAGATGGACAGACTAGACTCTACCCCTACACTCCTAATCCTCAAATTGACACCAGATTAGGTAACTGCCACACACCTTGTCTCTTGGTTTTGAGGTTTTCCCCTAGGGTTCTTCCTGCCTTGACAGAAGCACTAAGAGGTGAGGACACGTCTTCAAAGGGCTCCACTTCTCATGCTCAGTACATGAAACTGAACAGAGGAGAAAGAAGTTGATCTGCTTTCTGGAGTTCCCTGTGGAATAACATGTTCACTTTGGGATTCCTCAGGCAAGGTGACAGGTTGAAGGGCGCTGTGCAGAAGTCATCAAATGATTGACAAGTTAGAGGAAGTGATTGATGAGAAGAACAAAAAGAACAAAAGACTGTGAGTTTAGGTGGTGTGTGTGCACGTAGGGCAAGAGAAGGTAACTAGGGCATCTGGGAGAATGTGGGACGAAGAAGACATGCGTGGAGGGAAGAAGGTAGGCACAGAGTTCCTGTAAAGTTGTACATTCAACTCAGTAGTGATTTCCTTAGTGTCTCCTCACTTGGGGCTGTGGTGGTTTCTCAGGGCAGGCAGTGATGGGTGCCCTGTCTTTGGGCTTGGGCAGGAGACAGGCAGTGTGTGCTTTTGTGAAGTGCTCCAGTCATGGAGGGACAGCCGGGCTGGATTCAAATCCAGTTCTTCCACTGATTCGCTGTGTTGCCTTGGGCAAGTTGACATTTCCATTCCTTGTTTTTCTATAGAATGGGTATAATCAAAGGACCTGTCTCCTAGGCTTGTGAGGATTAAATCAGTCTGCTTTTCTTGCCCTTTGATAAATGAACCATGATCCATGCACCGTTACTCTTGAGTGAACTGATCCTTGTAAAGTGCTCACTATCAGACTTGGCAGGTAGTAATCACTTTTAGATGTTAGCTATTATCCTGAATGATTTATCAAAGTGAGTTTCCAAGAGAATTGTGTTTAAAGTGCAAAGGTGCACAAAGCATACCTTTAGAGCAGCAGTTTTCAACCTTCCTCATGCTGTGACCCTTTCATGCAGTTCCTCCTATAGTGCTGACCCCTCAACCATAAAATTATTTTCCTTGCTACTTCCTATCATGTTGTTTCTGTTATGAATTGGGTGACCCCTGTGAAAGGGTCATTCTACCCCCAAAGGGATTGTGACCCACAGGTTGAGAACCATTACTTTAGAGTTAAAAGTACCCAGAAACATGAAAGTGAAGCAAAGAATTCAGATCAGAGAAATCTACCAATGAAAGGTGCTATTTGAATGGGGCTGTGGAGGATCAGCAAGAGCTTGCCTGCTCAGAAGAAGGGAGATTCTGGTTGGTGTAAATAGCATCATCAAGGGCCCAAAGTCAAGGGTGAAGCCCAGTAGTTTATCTCCATGGAGGCAAGAAGTAGCTCTCCCTGACTTCTCAGCAACTTTCCATAGCAATGCCTGCTACCTGGCCAATTCAAGGAGCGCCAATAGGAGACACTGCTTATCCAGCTAACATATTACTCACAGCTCAAACCCCAGGCATGTACTTAACACATTAACTCCTTGTTTTTCAACCACTAGTGATGGTTATTTTATTGGAAGTTCCATTGGTTGATTCACTTATTCATTTATTTAGCAAATGCCTGTGGAGAACCTCTATGCTGTCCCTCTTGGAGGTCCTGGGCCCACAGCAAGGAACCAACCCCCTGTTATAATATGGAAGTTGCATGTCTTGCACCCTCCAATGCTCTCCACTCATTACAGACCCACCACACAAGGGACGGGTAGGTGGACATTACTAGAAGATCCAGAAGAGGAAACCTTGAGACTTTTGTACCCAATTGGCACCAACTCCTTGGTAAAAGTGATACCTCCGAGGGAATGGCCTTTGATTCTCCAACAAGTATGTACACATCCAGATAGTAACTAACGGGGTTGGTTTGATTCATTTTCCCCGAGGTAGAAGACCAGTTGAATCCATCATCGTTTGTCACATCGTTACAGTCAGAGCTGTTTGATGCAAGTAAATTCAGTTGATGTACTTAATCTATGTATCAAAAATTAAAACTTAAACAAGAGATCATTGGGGGTGGTGTGACAGGAAGCTGATGCAAATGTGGTGACAACATCCACATGTGTCTGGTCATTTATTCATTTAGTCATGCATCCCCCAAGTACAAGCATGCTTCAGAATGTTGGAATTGAAAGACAATGGGTAATTTCAACATAAGTTTTGAGCCCAGCCCCCACCCTATTGGTGCTCAGCACAGATACCTGAAGGGGCTAAGGTTGGAGGTTGGAGGGGATGGACAAAGGTGCAAATTCATTCTCCATGGGATGGACAGTGGTCCAGATTCCCTGTCCTAAATATCCGGGCTTCAGAGGTAGATATTGCATCAAGAGCTTTCAGCGCTGTGATTTTAAGTCAATGTGAGCAGAACAAGGGATGGTGAAGATACCAGGAAGCAAAGCAGAAAAGACTTGGAGACAGCATCACTTCTGACCTACCTGGAATAGCATCTCCATCTTCAAAGAGCTTAAGACCTACTTGTGGAGCTTGCATTACAAAGCAAGGTGCTTTCTGGTAAGCAAGGGAATCCCAAGTGGCAGCGCCAAAGACAAAGTGTTCAGCTACAACCTGAAAGGTTGGAAGTTCAAATCCAGCAAGAGGTGCCAGCAAAGAAAGGCCACAATATCAGCCCTTGACATCCTGCTGGTTTAATTTGACATGCATGGGTTACCAGAGGTGGGAATCGACTGACAACTGGTTATCTTGGAACTGTGCAAGCCAGGCTTCCAGAACCAGCACAGAGGGAAACTTGGGTGGGTGTAGGCTGAGAAGTGCATCATGCAGTGCCCGTCACAGCTCTGAGAGCATTGTGTGTGCAACCCGCAAACAGCCCAGCTTCTACAGACTTGTCTCACCGGAAATCTCTTACTCAGTAATAGGGTGTTTGGCAGGGACCTATTCTTCGCCTGCAATCTTTGCTTTGTTGCCAGCATGTTAAAATAAGGGCACTTCTGATTCAGAGGAGTTACAGGGATCAGGGAGTAATTACAAAGTTCACGTTCATGACTCACTTAGCTCTCAATCATGACCCCCTCCAGATAACCCCCTCTCTGAGCAAAGGCCCTACCAGCTGTTTGAATTTGGAAAGTGTCAATACTTTTGAGATGGACCCACTTCCCAATATCAGTCCTCAGGGCAGGAGTTGAGAGCTGGAGGGCCTTTCCAGTATTTGTATGTTTGTGTCTCTTTAAAATAAAAGTGGAAAACTCTTGGGCCAGTCTATCACCGTTCCATCATGTGTCATGCTCGATCAGGGCATACCTTGTTTTAGAGTTGTATTTATTTTTCTCCCTCCCGCTCCTGTCTAATTGCTCTCTCCAGAAGGGAGGCTTCCACCGCTTTCTGATTTCATTAGCGGCTTTCATTTTCATTAAGAGCTCCATGCTAATGGACTGGTAGAAAGCACAGACATCGCCAAATGACGCTCATTCCACTGACAGTCTGTGCATTTAGGCCAAAAAGGATCCGGGGCACAGACAGTGGGAGCGGGTTCGCCACGTCCAAACGGATCTGCCCACTGCTGTCCTTGCAGTCATTCAGGGAAGTTGGCATCGGCTCTGGAATTCCATGTGCACTTTCTTCCCACTCATCTCAAGCAGATCAGAGAAAAAGAGAGAGATGAAAGCGATATTTCAGGAAGGAGAGAGACTTGCTGCTGCCGGATGAAGTGTTGCTGTGGAAGGACAAGGTTGATCGTTGAACCTACCCAGCGGTTCTGTGAGAGAAAGACCTGTCTGCTTTTGTCAAGAGGAAGTCCATCGTCACTGACTTGATTCTGACTCCTGGCCACCCCTAGAGCAGAGTAGAACTGCCTTATAGAGCTTCTGAGGCTGGACTTATTCACAGGAGCAGACAGCCATCACTTTTCTCCCACCGATTGACCACCAGGTTCAGCTCACCTTTGGGTTAGCAGCGGGGCACTTTAACCACTGTGCCACCACCAGGGCTCTCTGTGAAGATTACAGCCATGAAAAGCATGTTCCGCAGTTTGACTCTATTCCAGGCATGGCCCAAAGCTAGCCAACAGCAACATATCACTAAGTATAGGGGGGTTCTAATAGTGCACGTCTACTTGCCCCACATCTCTGAAGTCCTTTGATGTATATACACTTCTAAAAGTATGCATGCCCACGGACAAACATGCTGGGGTGAGGCTTCAAGACATTGTTGAGCAAAAGTCATTATCTTTTGCTTTCATTTTTCTATGCAGGGTTGAAGCCCTTTTGTATTGAAATGCCTGCCATGTCAGCATTTGATACCTGTGCAGCTTTGACTCGTCACTGAGGTTCAGGCTGGTGAGCTACTGTCATCACCCTCCATTTCCTCCTAATTTCCATCCCTCTCAACAGAAGCTCGGTTTTGCAAATGCCTCTTGGCTGGCAAGGCAGTGTAGGAAGTGCCCAGGGAGCTCTGCTCGGCTCACGACACTTTGGAATTTGCAAGTTGCCAGGAATAAAATGTGCAGAAGTCTTACCAGAAGGAATCCTGATAATAATATGATTCTATGACATCACTACACATATCCGTTCCTTGGCTATGGTGCTGAGAATAAAAATGATTGCTGCCCATTCATCACATGGAGTGTGCTTCCCACCATTTGCAATGGATGGGCCAGTGTTGTTGAATGGGCGCCAAATTTGATATCGATTTCCTGCGGTCACCGCTGCACAGATGACTTTTAAAATCTTAGAGTTTGACTCTCAATTATAAATTACATTCAGAGATAACTTCATCCATCCTTCTCTATCCTTCCTTTTCCCTGAAACTTTCAAAAATCACTTAACACCGAAGTACTGCCCTGAGGTCATTTCAGCCCTTTTTGTCTCTTGGGGAATAAGCTTGACCAGACTTCCAGTCACATGGCTTTGTGAGGGTTGGAACCCAGAGCCCCTGATCCCCATAGTTTTCCTCATATTCTCTTTTGATGCTTTCTTCTTCCTCTTATTTCATGTAGAAGGGCCAGTCTGATCTTAAATGGCTTTAGTATGTCTTGATAGCCTCTGTCCATTCTAGCCCTTTCCCTCCCAATCAAGCATAAATCTTTCTTGGACAACTCCCAGTGAACAAAATATTCTCTGCCTTTTCACATGGGTCTCAAGTGCTGGTCGAGAATTCAGGCTTTCTAATGTTCAATTCCACGTTCTTGCCACAGTATGATTTATTTGCTTCAAGTAAAATCATCGATGTGATTAAACTCATCAACCAAGTGAAGAGCATACTTCGTGTTTTACTCAAATTGGCCATGTTGGTTGCATTCCCTGGGCAGTTGCACAGCTCAGCACACGTGTGAAAGGGGTGATACCTAGAACCAATGGAGTCCCAGGAGGGAAGGGCTTCAACTCAGCGGCTAAACGAATGGATGGCAGGTGGCACAAACTGGTTAATGCTATGGGAGAAACTCTTCGGAATCTGTTCCCATAAAGATTACAGCCAGAAAATTCCTTTGGGGCACTTTGACTACATCACATGGGGTCGAAATCAGTGGACATTGAGTCGATAGTCTCAAACCACCTGCTAGAATCAAGTAAATCAAAACAAACCATTGCCAAGGAGCCAATACCAATTCATCGCAACCCACCGGACAGAGTCGAGTGGGCCCCAAGGTTTCCAAAGCCATAATTGGTACAGAGCCGACTGCCACGCTGTCTCCCACAGACTCGGGTGGTTTCGGTTTTTGAACATCACTGCCCTCTGGTGGGAGTGGGAGGCCCAGCCTTGCTCTTGCAGAGCTGTTGCTGGATTTGAACTGCCAACCAAGTGGACCACAGTCCTGCACTCAACCCCTACGCCACTGGGGCTCAGCCGACTTGGGTGGTTTTAAACTGCTAGCTTTTCTACTAACAGATGTGTGCTCTAACCACGTGCCAAAAGTCCTCTTCCATCAGGGCTTCAGTCTTTAAAATCAACAAATATCTTTGTGACAATGTATTCTGTGTATACTCTAGGGGTCCATATCATGTCTAGGATCTATGGTGCTGCAGTGCTTAAGCACTGGGCTGCTAATGAACTAACTGTGGGCTGTTATAATAAACTATTCTTCAGGAGAAAGATCATCAAGTAGTCTGTTTCTGTAAAGATTGCAGCCCGGGGAACTCTCTGGGCAGTTCTGCTTGGTCCCATGGGGTCATTATGAGTCAAAAGGGATTCAATGGCAGGGGGATTGGGTTGGGGTCACTCTTATGTAGTTCATATGAACAAATAGAATGATGGTCCATACAAACTTGCAAGCCATCCTCCTGATAGTGTCAGTACATACCCATTTCCCAGATTCAATAAAGGATGTTAGTCAATTTCTGAATATTCCCCAGTTTTCCTGTGGTCTAGAGTGTAGACATTGGAGCCTGCATCTGTTTATCTTTGTGTCTGGCCGTGCAGATTCTGAAAGGGTAAGAGCTCAGGATTTCCGGTTCTGTGCAGAGCATTATGCTCATCCTGAGCCTGGAAGGTCAAATAATCACCATAAGGATTTACAAAGCCCTGCTTGAGAAAGGTCATGCAGACATCTAAGTGGGTTCTGAAAGTGGATCCTGTAGGCTTGAAACGAGGGCAGTTGCATCGTAATCTTCAGGAACATTTGCAAAAGCCTGGCTGGATTTGAGTTCCACAGATGGGCATGTTCAGTCTGCTTTTCCCATCATGCTCTTGAGTTTATTACCTGTTCAGCTGCTGAGTATTGCCTGAGCTCCTTAAATGAAGGAACCAAAGTTTTACCTTTCGGGTATTTCAAACATGTAAATATTCAAGATTCTCACATGCCAGGCATCTTGGGGATGGAGACATTTGACCGTATCCCCAACTTCAGCAACAAAAACAGGCAAGAGAGTTGCTCACATCTTTGAACAACTTGTATCCCCTCCCAGAAAAGACCAGTGAGAGTTGATGATAATCCAGGAGACAATGCGTGCAAGGCACTTCCTGGAACAGGAAGCCACAGAGGAAGTGCCAGGCACTTCCCGGGACATGGCTAGTAAGTGGAGGTGCCTGAAGGCCCTGGTGGGCACTCTGGAGGTTTGGAGAGTGTCGTCAGAGAAGTGTGAGGCAACTGAATATGAGCGCTGGGCTACATGTGTATCAATTCTTGTATCCTGAGGTTTGGCACTTTGCTGCCTGCACTTTCCTCATCCATCAGAGTCACCCCCCTCCCCACCCCCTGCCACACACCCCTACACCCCACTGTGGTGTGGATGATTGACACACAGGGCTGTGAAAGAAAAAGTAGGGAGTCAGCATGTGCCCAGAGGTGCTTTGGAAGAAAGACCTGACATTCTACTTCTTAAAGGTCATTGTAAACCCCTGGAGCACAGTTTCCTTTGAAACACATAAGGGTGACCTGACTTAGATGTACAGGATGGCAACTGGTTATTTTGGTTGCTTCCCACCAGTATACGGTATGATACCAAAGATTGCTCGACCCCAAACTCAACCCTCTGTCCCAGAGTCCATTCTTACTGGCAGCATCCTCTTTAGACAGGGAAACGTCTGCAGGGTTTCCAAGATTAAGTCTTCATGTGGGCAAATAGCCTCATCTATTCTCTGTGATCGGTGGGTTTGAACCAACAATCTTGTCATTTGAAACCCAACACTTAACTTATTATGCCCCAGGACTCCTGGATAAGGGACTCTTAATTATTGCAAGGCGGGCTTAAACTCTGTCCTATAGGGTGGCTGTGAGTTGAAACTGACTTCATGGCAGTAGGGGGTCAGAGAAGGTGTTCTAATTATTGCCAGGCAGGACAGCTAGAGAGAGACCGTGAAAGAGCTGAATGCTAGCTATGTGGGGAGCTTGATGGAGAGAGATGTGCAAAGTAGAACTGAAGCTTGTCTCTTCCGTGATCAGCGATGTGACTTTGGGTAAGTGCTTCAGCCTCTGGGAGCAAATGGAAGCAGGAGTTGACAGGTTCCCTGATTAGACAGAGGGAGGCGGCTTCGTGTTTTTGTCTTGGTTTGTCTTCCTGTTTCTGTCTTCCTCATGTCTTCTCAATTCTGGTGTCTTGCAGCCCAGTGCTCTTTACCCATCCTGTTCAGACGCCCCTTGGATTGTAAATGACTCTGAGTGGGACAAGAGAAGGTCATGAGGGGGCTAGGGGCACAGGGAAGACCTCCAGGCTTGGGGATGGCAAATACTCTTGTGGGTATATGTCTTGAGGACAGCTTTCTGCCTCTGCGCTGATAGAGAGCCAGGAAGGCTCTCAAGACTCAGTGTTTATATAACCAGGCCTAGGACTCAATCTGGGTGGCATAAAGTTTCTCATTCTGGATATAGCCAGGTGACTGGAGACCTTCTCTGTGTGTTTAAGATCTAAGTTAAATTGATGTCTCCGAAGCATCCTAATTCACTTTAAAATCATGGACCCATGCAATGGCCCTCAGAGTGTAGTATTGGCATGATTGTCCCATTATGACTATTATTTTAGAGGATGCTAATTCACAAGGTAGATGAAGAATGCTGGCTGTGAGACATGGCTCCATCCTGCACTCCCCTCACAAGTGCTGTATTGGCGCCTCTGTGGCAGCCACTGGGCCATCGATCTCCCTGAGGACCTTCCTGTCTTGAGTGAAAATGATGTCCTTTTCCAGAGTCTGCAAACGTGCTCCAAAGTATGTGAGGCTAAGGGAAGTCTCGCCACTCTCATTTCTAAAGAGCATTCTGGCTGTGTTTCCTTCAAGACAGATTTGTTTGTTCTTCTGGCAGTCCGTGCTATGTTCAATATTCTCTGCCAACACCATCGTTTGCAGGCATCAATTATTTTCTCGTGTTCCTAGTTCATTGTCTGGCTTTCCGTTGCATAGAAGGCGGGCGAGCATACCATGGCTTGGGCCAGCTGCGGCTCAGTCCTCAAAGTCACATCTTCACTCTTTAACACTTTAGAGAGGTTCGTGTGCCCTGCATTCCTCCCCCATGCCATATGTCCTTTGATGTTTCAACTGCTCCTTGGATTTTGCTGGGATCGTGGATCCAGGGGACATGAAATCCTTGACTACATTGATCTCTTCTCCACTTTTCATGAATTTACCCATGGGTTCAGTTGAGAGGCTTTTGTGACCTTTTCAGTGAGTTCGAGTACACCCTGAAGGTTGCAGTCTTGGATCTTCATCAGCAAGTGACCCAATTCCTCCTCAGTGTCAGCAAGCACGGAGGTGTCATCTGCATCTCTTGGGTGGTGAATGAGTCTTCCTCCAATCCTGATGCCATGTGCTTCGTCATATGGCTCAGCCTCTCGGACGGTGTGGTCTGCATACAGATGGAATCCATATGCACGCGATGGAAACTGCTGTTGAAAACCAGACGGAATGCAGCTATGCTGGAAGACACATGGATTAGCAAGGAGTCAGATTTGATGGGAACAGGTTTGGTTTTGTTGTATGGCTGTGATTGATGTGTCTGGGAGGATAGGCTCATAGACAAAGTCTGGATGGTCCCGGAGTCATTTTTTTTGGGGGGGACCCAGCTTCAATTCTTTGGTGCTTGATGACTTCAGAGGACCCTGTGGGTGGATAAGTGGTGGGTGGAGGAAGATTAGGGGGAGGTGCTGTGTATTTCTCTCTTCTGCTTGGCTCTGAGGTTGTTATTGCTAGGCATGAGCCAGACCTCTCTGCCCCCAAAGAATACATCATCCCCATCAGACTAAATGTCATCTGCAGACATATTTGTGACTCCCACTAGCAGGGCCCTTTCATCTGCTTCTTTGTAACATTTCCCTGAAAGCAGCACTATTCAATGCTTTAGCCACTAGACATGTGGGGCTTTTTACATTTCAATTAGTTACAATTAGATATATTCCAGTTCCTCACTCTCACCATTCATATTCCAGGTACTTAACAACCATGTGTAGCCAGTGGGTCATATAACAGCTAGTTCAGGGCATTCCTATCACCACAAAAGTTCTTCTTGAGCAGAGCTGCCCTAATGCCTTTGGGTGACTAGGACCCCCCCCCCCCCAACATTGTGGCCTGGAACAGCCACATACCCAGTACCACATTCTGTCTTGGCCTAGGGAGTGGACATGACAGAATAAGAAGGGACACAATGACTCAAAGCTTGTCGGGAGATGAAGAAAGTAGGCAAAATGAGCTACACTGATTAGTCCACTCAGGGATGAACAAGATGTGATTGGGAGCAGAAACCAGACTCCTCAGGAAGATGTCGTCATCACAAGCTCAAGGGAAACACCTTGGCCTTCACATTCTGACCCTTGAAGGAGCCTTCTTGTTCTTGTTAATCGCCATCTTGGTTGTGAGACCAAGGTGACCTCATTGGTTTAGAGTGGAACTGTGCTGCATAGATAGATGAATGGCGCGCTTTTCCAGAAGTAAATTGCCACGCTTTCTTCCAGGGCACCTCTGGGCACCTTAGGGCCATCCCTCTCTTGGCTAGTAGTTGGACATTTAGCCATCTCTGTCACTGGGGATGCCTGGATGGGACATGTTCTTGCTAGTTGCCACTGAGACCATTACACAGCCCAACAACTTCGTTCCATCAGATCTGTCCCAACTCACAGCAAGTCTGTATCAACCAGCCAACCCACTGTCTTTGCGCCTCCGCTGACTTTCAGTGATATGGAGCACAGGACAGAGCTGCTTCCGGGAGTTTCTGAGACTGCCAGACTCTTGATGGGAGCAGAAAGCCCTGCGTTTCTCCTGAGGAGCGGCTGGTGATTCTGAACAGCTGACTTTGTGGGTAGCAGCCTCACTCACCATCCTTCTCTCTGTGGGACTGAGTGAAATGGTTCCTGTGGGGTTCTGAGGTTGTAAACCTTTATGGGAGCAGAAAGTCTCATCTTTCTCCCTTGGAATGGCTGGAGAGTTTGAACTGCCCGATGCTTGAACCACAGTGCCACCAGAACTCCCAGGAGTGGAGGAGAGGTGACTTTATTGCTTTGATTTCAGAGAACAGAAAATGCCACTTCGGAGAGGTTCCGAGAGGCCTTTTCTGGGGACAGGCAAGTGGTTAGGCTGAGACTAGGAACAGAGACCATGATCCTGGACTCTGAACTCTTTGATAGATTTATACACACACATACATATACACACATACATATACATGTATACAATGGCGTCATATGTAATGAAAAGTACACCTCTATACCCAACCATTGTGATGTGATTGAGTTTGTGGTTCTCAGGATGCCGCTCTCTGACAAACATCTTTCTTACTGGGACAAAGGGAGCATTTGTCAAGATGGCATTGTTCTACAAAGCCCTTCAGTTTCAACTGCCCCCCTGTGATCCTCTGGTTGTGACTATTGAGGGGGTGAGGGAAATCTTTACCACTTCCTAGGCATTGGGCCAAGTTTTGCATATCTTTTGTCAGATGGTAGCTGATTTTGTTGCCTTTGAGCACAGAGACCAAGGCTGTATACAACGGGTAAATAAGCATAGGCTTGTGTGATTCCCGAGCCAGGGCTCTATTCCTTTCCTGGGTGCTGGAACAAGAGGCCGGGGCCCTGGGAGGAGGTGCCTGCTAGCATTGCCCATGGTTGGCAGTGTTAAGAACCCTCTGCCAGTTGGGAAAAATGGCAGCACCCTCTGCACTGCCTCTCCTTCAGCACAGACCTGAGCGAGACCTGAGCAAGCAGCTTTGGGTGGGTGGACAGACAGGGCTGCCGACTTCTTTAGAATCCCACTACGTGCATCAGAGGGACATTGCCTGTCTTTTAAATGACAGCAAAGAAGAGAATCCCATTGATCCCTGCTCTGGACATGTCCGGACCCTTGAGCCATGCCCTCCACATGCTGGGATCTCAGGTAAAAGTGAGGCTCTGTGCCCCGTCACTTTGATCCCAAACCTTCATGTCAGGGATGTGATGTCCGAAGAAACCAGTACCATTTATCATCCAGTCACTGCTGACTGGCGGTGACCTTATCTGTGCCAACATAGAGCCGTGCTCTAAACAGTTGTGAGTGACAGTTCTCCTCCCCAGAAACAGACTGCCAGGGCTTTGTGTCTGAGGTGCCACTGCTGAACATAAAAAGCCAACCTGAGTGTCTAGACCATTACATACCCTCCCACCCCCAATCAGGAATACCAGTGAGAGTCACAGGGGTGGACTGAAGAAAGAAGTAGCTGGAGAGTTGTAGTGGGATGAAATGCCTTTGGCAAAGAGGGGGCAGAGGGGGACATGAAAGGAATACTGGAAGTGGGGGGAGGAGAGGTTTTAGACTTTTAAGCCAGAGTCTCTAGTAACTAGAAAGACAGCAGGTTGTATTCTGCCCACAGCATAACTTCCCAGAGGTAGAGGATCTGAGAAAATGATAAAACGCTGCCCCTATAAAAAGCAGGCACTATCTGAATTGTCATGGCCTCTGGGAGAGAAGTCTTGTTTTGAAGACATTTGCTGAGCCAAAGCTTGGTTTGCGACTTCAAGCCCAAAGGCAAACTGAGAAGACCAGTCACCCTCTCAACAGGCCATAGGAGTCTTCTCTAGAATCAGGAATGGGAGAGAAGGGCTGGCTGCCTTTTCCCAAGAAGATCAGTCAAGCCCAGGGTAGGCCTTCAGCCATGAAGGTGACCGTTGCTCCTATCAGGTGCAATCTCACACCAAGGAACACCTTGGTGGCAAGAACACTTGTCTATTCAGAGCAGAAGTGTGTCAGATAGTTACTGCTCTATGAAGCAAAGATTGCTTTTATCAACATCTTGCTGTTTGGCTTGATTCTGGGGGCTGGCCCAGAATTTCTGTCCCAAGTGCTCTTGGCAACAACCACTCATCCACTTGTGTTTATCTGGGAGGTAGGTGGAACTGGAAGCATCTATTTCCCCTCCCTATTGAATCTAAGCTTCCCTTGAGACTTGCTTTGACCAATATGCTGACAGACAGACAAATTTCCTGCCATTGAGTAGAGGCCCACTCATATCGACTCTATGGGGCAGGGAAGAATTGTTTCTGTGGGTTCCTGAAACTGAAACAGGAGCGATGTCTTAAGTGGGGCCAGTTATAGTTCTAACCCTTCACAGCCTCGCCCCTTCGGCTTTATTCTCTTGAAACTCAGCTGCCATCTTATAAGGAAGTTCAGGCTATCCTGCTAGAATGAGAGGTCGCATGGAGAACCTCTGGAAGATGATAAACTTTGCAGAAACAGAACTCACAGACAAGAGAAAGAAGGCCCCTCGCTTTCTCAGATGAAGGCCCCTAGCTTTCTCAGATGAGAGGGAAAGGATCGCCTACACCTCCTTTCCAAGCAGGTGTCTCTTCCTGCTCATAATTGCTTTAGGTCTTCACTAATATTTAGCTTTTTACTAACATGCAAGTTAGCAAAGTGAGGACTCCTCTTTAGTTGATAAACAACCTTTATAACCCTATGCACCTCGGAGGCTTCCTTGAAGGAGGACTAGAGACTAGAACCTGGAAACAGCGATTGAGGACAAGAACTCATGGACTGATTGATTGCTGTTGGTTCTTGCCTCACTCTTCATGTATAAACGATGCTCTCCACGGTTTCTAAATAAAAGGTTAGGCTTACTAAAGTGTTTGTCTACCACCCATCTGCCGGTCTGTCGTGAGGGGTTGACTTACACTGATGTTGGAAGCTGTGCCACTGATACTGCAAATAATGAGAGGATTAACATGTGGTGCAGGCCTTTCAATGGAGCTTCCAGACTAGGCAGGAAGCCCCAGGGATCTAAACGAGGCAGCGTGAGCCCTCTGAGTCCTAGCAGATCTTTGTCTGACATCGTGTTGGAAGATGAGCACTTGGGTTGGAAGACACTTGGAAGGCATAGCCGCCGACTGCGACGGGGACTGGAGCAGACCGATGGCTGTGGAGATGGGGCAGGATGGGGAAACTTTTGTTTCTGTTGGACTTGGATTTGTGGGGTAGAATTGACTCAGTGGCCACCAGCCCCATCACCACATTGAGGAGTGTGCACTGAGAGCCTCTGCGTCCCATACCATTCTGGTTTGTGTGGGTCTGAAGGACTTTCTGGAATGCGCTCAAACCAGGCCAGTCCTAAGTGAACAAGGATGGCTCGTGGGCAGACGAGAGAGCGAAGGGAAAAAGAGAGTTCTGCGAAGAGCAATCTTCCCGCTCCCCCTTCCCCCCAATCCCCAGTTGGGGACCATAGGATCTCCAGGAGTTGGGATTGAGTGGATGGCAGTGAGTTGGGTTTGGGGAGAGTTAGTGATGTCACCACTTGTCTTAACAGAACTCAAAAATCATTAGCAAGGGCTTTCCTCAACCGGGAGAAGCTTGCCATTCTGTGCCTGGTGGAGGCATGGCTATACGCTGTTGGGACATGCTTGTTTCCCTCCCGCCAGCACACACAATCAGGTGTTTGGATGGCAATAGTAATAAAAGTCAGGACTGTAAGTAACAGTTACTATTTATTTTGCTCTTCCTATACGGTAGACACCTGACGTACTTCCCGTTCATTATGTTATTAAGTGCTCTCACAGCATTCCTGTGGGGCAGGTGCTCGATATTTCCTCGGTTTTACAGATAATTAAAGTGTGGTTTAAAGAGTGTATGGACTTTCCCCAAGCCTCATGCCTAATATAAACCCCAAACCCATGGCTGGAGCACCATTTCTGACTCATACAACAAATAGGAAACCCCCTACCCTCAAGTCAACTCCAGCATTTATCAGGTCTCCCCTTCCCTTTAATTCCTTGGAGTGTGCTCATGTGTCTGACTGTACCCAGGTCCACTCTGACTCCCGCATGCCACGCATCCACAGGGAAGCCCTGCTCGGCTGTCCATGGCATCCAGGGTCTGAATGCTGCCTCTCCTATGCCGTGGCTTTGCTCTGAGGCCCTTTGGGACCCATTGAGGACCTAAGCTCCTTAAGTCAAGATTCAGTTCACATCGCCATGTTCTCAAGTCTGTCCACTGGCCATTGAATGCCATTGAAAGGAAAGGGCACTGTGTGACCCCCTGACCCTGCTAATATGGCTGATGGTTCGTCATGGTTCCCCTTGGATTGCATGGAGATGCTTGTTACAAATGGGAATTCCTGGGCCCTGTTTCAGCAAGGGGCTTCTGAAGGATGGCAGGGTTCCCAGCTAGTGCAAATGGCTAAGGCACTTGGTTGCTAACTGCCGAGGCTTGGATCCACCCAGACCCACCCCAGAAGAAAGGCCTGATGATCGACTTCCAGAAAACTGCCATCAAAAGCTAGGGCTTTGATCTGGTTCCTTCCACTTCAACCGCCTCCTGAGATCCTCTGGGGACCGATACAAGTCACTGGGGGAATTTTGTTCAGATGTGTGTTGTGTTCCAGGCTGGGGTGGGAAGTTAAATTCTCAGCAGACAGCAGACAGTCCACCCAGGAAGAACCAGATTGTCACCCTGAGCACAGTTCTGTGGTGGACACACCCAGGGCTGCCCTGCACCTCAGCAGATTTCACAGTGGCTGGATTTTGTGTGCTCTTTCCGAAGCTGAATCAGCCCGAGTGACATGGGAAGGCAGAGAAAGGCTGGGCTCACTTGTCTTTAGGAAGAAGCCCAAAGGACTAAGACCCCGGAACGTAGTGAATTGAGTTGGGAGGAAATGAATCAGGTCAGAGGAAAAGACATTGTGCCAGCATCTAGGGAATGAGATCAGGAAGTGTGTGTGTGTGTGTGTGTGTGTGTGTGTGTGTGTGTCAGACTTGGGGGGCAGCTGTCGTATATGCCGCTTAGCTATTCATTGCCAATTGCTTTCATTGTTCCCCACTTTATTAGCTTTTGCCAAGTAGTTCAGCTTTTACTAAGGGCATCCGGGTTTATGGCAGCAATATTTCTCACAGTGTCAGAGATAAAATATCAGGCTAATAACAGACTCCCTGCTAATGTAAATCTTATGAGGAAAGCAATCTGGAGCTGAAGGAACTCCTACCAGGGAATACTAAGTCTTCAGGTCTTGAGAAAGCAGTTGGTGGGATCAGACACACTTTGTGATGACTGAGAAAGATGAAATAAATAGTTCATGTTACATGGTAGTCGCCGCACGAGAGAACATCCTCAGATCCCTGTCTTTTTCAGAAGGACTTGGGCTCCCAGAGGCTCAGGCAGAGGACTGGGGTTGAACTGTGGAGTTTAGGGAATGGCTCCACCTCTTCTCTATGCCCTCCCTTCCCTGCCCCCCCTTTCATTGCCACTCTTCAGCCTCTGTGGATGGATGCAGGGAGCCAATTGGTTTTCCCGTGTGTTGTAAAAAGAAGCAGTTTTGGAATGATGGGGGCCCTGGGAGTTCTCTTGGCAGTCTCTAAGATTTCCCTTCCCTCGCGTGGCTACATCAGGCACCTGCTGGGTAAGCCTACTGCTGCCACTCATCGTAGGGCATTTTAACAAGACAGAATGGGGAGATGAGCCTGGAAAGGACCACGGCATTGCTTTTCTGCTGTCCAGACCCTGGGGATGGACACTGGATCTCCTTCTTATTTTGCAACCCTCAAGGGCCAGGATGGGGGCTTTCTGCATCACAGAGTCTTCAAGGCTGTGCCTTCATCCCCAGGGGTGTCAGGGGAGCTAGGCAGGCACTGCTTCTGAGAGATAGGTGCCTCAGTGCTGGCTCAGTAACCAAGAGTGGAGACCATCAGCTCACCTTGACATCTGGCGCCTCTTCTGCAGCACTATGGGAGGGCCTACCAAAGTCCATGGGAAATTACAATGGAAAGATAATGAGATTCCCCACAAACTTTTGACCCAAGACCCCTTGGCTAACCATAAGGTTAGTGGTTCAAAACCAGCAGCCTCTCCAAAGGAGAGAGATGAGGCTTTCTGTTCTATTCCTATAAAGATGTGTGGCCTCAAACTCCCTAGGTAGGGTGACTGTGAGTCAGAATGATTCGACAGCAAGGGTTTTAGGGTTGGTTTGTCTGGGTAGGAGGTGTCATTGCTGCTGCCACCAGCTGTAGATTTGATCTCTACTCTTGCCCTGCTGGGCTCACCAGAATCAGTTGTTTCTCTGCTCAATACCAAAACAACTGGACTTATTCTAAGATATGTATATCTGGGAGAGGGAGGGGTCCTACCTTCCCTACGAGACCCCCTTGTTGTCAGACTCATCTCACACAATAACTCCACTGGGGAACACACGGCAAGACATGTCAGGTTTGAGATGTTAGGGATCGAATTGCACCCCCCCCCCCAATATGTGCTCATCTCTGCCTGTGGAACTGTGGAACTGTAGTGGGTGCAGTGGTTAAAGTGCTCCAATGTGAACAGAAAGGTCGGATCCCAACCCACCAGTTACTCTTGTGGGAGAAAGATGTGTCAGTTGGATTTCATAAGGATTGACAACCTTGGAAATACTGTGGGGGAAGCCTTTTATTGTTTTATAAGGTCACTAGGATTCAGAATAGAGTGGGGGGGCAATAATTTCTTTTTTATATTGTAGTGGTAAATCTCATTGGGAATGGGTTATCTGGTTGATGTTAAAGAGGTAGCATTAATGTAGGTTATATTTGTGTGTGTGTGTGTGTGTGTGTGCGCATAAGAGAAAGGAGTTTTATATAAAGAACAATTGTACATTGAAAAGCATCCCAACCCAGTCCAGTCTAAGCCCATCAGTCTGATATTAGCCCATATATCTGATACCAGTCTATAAAGTCCTCTTCAGACTCATGAAACACATGCAGTGATGATGAATACAGGATGATGCTGAATCTGTCAGAAGAAAGCCTTTGGATCTGGTGGCATTGTAAGCATCTCAGTGCTGGCAAAAGTCTCCCTGTGGCTTCTCCAGTTTCCAGGGCTGCATCAGGGTAGGTCCACCTGGCTTCTCCTCAGGGACGTCCTGCAAGGAAGCCAGCCTTGTCAGTGAGTCTCCCAGGGAATGAGTCTTGAGTCAGAGCCTTGCTTGCCTCTGAGGAGGAAATCCAACAGTTCCAAGAATGCTCAGGAGACAGCCATGCTCACACAGACCTCATTGGCTATCAGATTCAGACTAGACTTCACCTCTTCACTCTTCATCCTTTCAAGTTCCAAATTGACACCAGATTTTGTAACTACCACAAGGGTGTTCCTCTTTTTTCCCCCCTTTAAAGAGTCCTTTATTGGGGACTCTTACAGCTCTTAGAACATTCAATACATCATTTGTATCAAGCATGTTGTACACATGTTGCCATATTAATTTCCAAATATTTTCTACTTGACCCCTTGGTGTAAGCTCCTCTTTCCTCCCCTCCTTTTTTTTTTTTTTAAATAAATCATTTTATCGGGGGCTCATACAACTCCCATCACAATCCATACATATATCAATTGTATGCAGGCCACATTTGCACACTTGTTGCCATCATCACTCTCAAAACATCTTCCCTCCACTTAGGCCCCCAGTACCAGCTCCCCATATTTCCCTTCCCTCCCTCCTCCCCCATCAACCCTTAATAATTTATAAATTGTTATTTCTTTTTCGTATCGTACACTGTCCAATGTGTCCCTGTGAAGGGTGTATTTTGAGTCTGTCTCTCTTGAGATATTAAAGAGAGTAAGCAAGCAAGATAGGGAAAAAGGCTGCCCAGGTGCAGAAACGCAAGACCAACAAGGACCTTCCTCCAGAGTCAATAGAGAGAGAAAACCTTTCCCTTGAAGTCGTGTCCTGACACCAGACTGCTGGCCTCCTTCCCAGGGACCACATGCAACCCACAGCCATGGAATGATTCCAAATTCCTAGCCACCCTGTAGAACCAAATAGACTTGCTCTCCAGGGTTTCGGAGCGGATGAATCTTTAGGGGAGCGCAACAGCCTCCTCTTCTCCCTTGTGGGTGGTGGGTTTGAACCATGTCACTTTTTGTTGAGTGACCACACTCTGAAGCCAGGGACCTCTGAGATTCCTCTCTAGCCCTCTCCTCTGCGAGAAAGTACCTTTCTGTGGGTGAAAGCCACCCACTTTCTGTTTCGGCAGCACTAGGTCGCCAAGATCTTGTGAGAGTCCAAGTCATCCTCAGAATGACTCTTATCTTCTCCCTGAGCCCATTGCAGTAGGATGGGCTTGTCCTGAGGAATGGACAGGACAGGTGTGACCGACTGTGTTTTCTAGGGGAGAACACACGATCAGAGAGGTGAGGCGGTTTACTCCTGCACGCACAGAGAGCTCAGGGGAGAACTGGATGGAACGAGGGACTCTTTTAACTTTCCAATCTGTGGCTCATGCAAACATCTTCCCTTACCTCCACGGGGACAGTATGGTGTGCTCCTGCTCAAAGGATTCTGCCTAAATCTCTTGCCCCAACAAGCCCGTCCAGAATCTGGAGCCTAACTGCAGGGCAGGGGAAGGACCCCTTCTCCCAGGATTGTGTTGGCAGGAGAGGCTCAGGGTGGCGTGTGAGCAGCCGGCACACTCTGGTGTGTAGGGCAGGGAAGGGAACGTTGTTGCCAGCCAGGGTGATGGATGGCGAGGGAGACTGCATGGGGCAGACGGAGTAATGTGATCGAGGGTGCGCATTAGAGGCAATTACAATTTGAATAAGTTATCAATGGAACGAAGGAGAGGCGTAGAAGGCTGTTTTATTAACCCCCTGAAGTTATGTTCACGGGCGTTTTGAAAAAAAAAAAAGTTTATGAATTGCTGTGATTGACGAGCTCAGTGACAAATGTCTATGCCTGGAGAATGCCTGATGGCAGCTTCGGTAGCAGGCAGTGTTTTATGGGCACGATTTAAAATAACGGCCTTATGTATTTTAAAACATCAAAGAAGGAAGGCAAAGAAAGAACTCCGGGAACCCAGCGAGGGTCCCTGCCTACGAGCAAACGTGCCTACAAAATCGACCTGTGATTTCCCTGTTTCCCGTCTCGTCTTCTGATGTTGTACATTTCTCCAGGCAGGCACTGCCTGGGGCGAAGATGTGTCCCATGTTTGCTCTCAGAGTGTGTCACTGAGTCCCTCCTTGGAGGAGACTAGAGTCCCAAATAGAAACGAGACCACGTGCAGCTGCTTTCTAAGCTGTTGCGCAGCCTCTGGGGTGCAAATGGTTAACTCCTGGGCAAAACATTGGTCATCCGAGTCCAACCATGGGCCCCCTCAAGAAAGTCTTGGTCCCCTCCATACATGTGTCCAAAGTTGGTGTGCCCTGGTCTCATCACCACCACCCCCACCCCTGCACCTTTCTGAGACACTTGCTGACTGTTTCTGTGTGAAGATGGGTTCATTTGTTCTTTTGACTGTCCTACGTGCATTCAACATTCTTTGTCAACGTTCTGCCTTGAATGAATTGGCTGTTCCATCTTGCTTTCTCTTGTCCATCTTTCCAATGCCTATGAGGTGATAGAGAAGACACCCAGTCTGGTTCTCAGGCCCTGACCCTAGAGCTGTGGAATCAGAAATTCCCCCAGACGGTGGCGTTCCACACTCTGTTCTAACAAGTTCTGCTGCCCACCTTTGGGTGATCTGAGAACCACTCTTAGGTGTTTGGAGGCCAGATGCCTTGGAAATGCTCTGGGTTAGCCCTGGCTTGTTGTGGACTTGAATGTTCGTAGTTTGGAGTTTTTTTTTAGCTTTACAAACCCCAAGTGCTCCCGCGAGCACAGAGGTCAAGTTTCAGTTGAAGGATCGCCTCGTGGCGGTCACTGTGCAGAGGGCACTCCGGCAACCAATTCATTAAGGGAGAGCAACTTCTTGCAAATTAAAACATGTTAATGATCAGTTTTGAATCATTGAGAGCCTATCAGGGACCACATGGCCAGAATGAGAGCTTACCATATGGTGCCTTTGGAAGCTAATATTGATTCTCATTATTTTAAACGATTACAAACATTGCAGGTGTTTTGTAATAATCTCCATTGTCTAATTAGAACATGCGTGAAATGAGCTCCTTCCGTTTGCTAACGAATATTGATTTCAACAGCAGAGCCCTGGCGCAGGGGATGATGGGGCTGCCTGGCCAAATTGCCAGTCTGGGCCAGCCTGCTTCCCCCTCACAGCAGGAATCCTGAGGAGACAGGGCATTTTGGTGGGCAGGCATCCATCAGGGTCTTAACTTGGTCTGGGTTTGCTCCAATCTCCAATATCTACTGTGGTCAGAGTGGTCAAGTAGGAACTTTGAAATGAAAAGCACATGAACTTGTCTTTTTCTTTCTCACCTCTCCATGGTGCTACCTTTCTCTGATCTATTTTTAAGCAATTCCATATTTAAATACTCTATGGAAAATATGAGTGCCTGACCCAAGCCTACTGTTTTCGATCACATGTGAGAGGTGGGCACTGACTCAGGAAGCCCTAAGAAGAATCAGTGGATTTGATTGCCCTGGTGAAGAATGTGAAAGGTACTGTTTCTGCCAACAAGGAACCAGCCAACCTGCCTTGGAAGAAGTACAGCCAGAATGTCCCTGAAAAACCAGGGTGGGGAGACTTCTTCTCGTGTACTTCGGACAAGTGATCAGGAGAGGCCAGTACCTGGAAATAAACATCATGCTTGGCCAAGGAGAGGAACAGAGAATGAGAAGAAAGATCGACATGATGGATTGGCACCGTGGCTGAAGCGATGGGTTCAGACATCAAACAATTGCAAGGAGAGTCCAGGACTGAGTGGTGCTTCATTCTGTCGTATGCTGGTTCCTTTAAGTTGCTTCAGCTAAAGGTTTAAGTGATTACCCTGACATGACTGTAAACACCTTTAAGGCATGACTGTGGTCACTTTTCACTTTTATCCCTTTTTCAGGTCTAGCAAGGAAACCCTCCACAAATGAGAGCTACGGCCATTGGTCTTACTCTTAGTCATTGTTGAGTTAATGAATAAAGTGACTTTTAGCAGGATACGAGGTTTTCAGTGGGTGCTTTGTATATGCATGCATATTTTAATTTATTAATTTGGAAAAAGAACTGTCTGCTAATGATGGCACAAGGCAGAGTGTGATGAGGCCCATATCCTGTTGCCTAGAAGCTCCCAGTGTGGACAGGCAGAGGGTAGTTAGGACGTCCTGTGATTGCTGCTGGAATAGTTATAGCAGGATTCTCTCAAAGGCTGGCTAAGAACTTGAGTCCCAGGCTAGGGTGGCCAGAGAACCATTCCTGCAAGAAGGCATGCCTGAATCCAGGGGTTGAAGTACAGTTATTAAATAAGAAGTGTCCCACAAAGATTTGTAGGGGCAGAAACTGGCATTAGAGACAAGGCTGTGTGATTTTAGGCCCAGACGAAGCAGAGTTTGAGTTAGGGAGGGCTTTGTGTACCATGCAAAAAGGTCACACTTACCTCTCAAAAAGGTGAGGGAAGCCAGTAAAAAGTCTATGTTAGAAGGTTAGGTTTGCATTCATTTTAAACTTTTATTTTAAGATTTGTGCTCCAGAAAAAAAATCACTATGGTAGATTAAAGGTGGACATGGAGGGCGTGGGGACAGTAATGACCTCTGTGCCAAGGACTGAACCCTGAGCTCAGGCAGGGGGCTTGCATCCAATCTGAGAACATTGTTGGCTTTGTCTTTCTCAGCCACGAAACATTAAAAAAGAAAAATCTGGAATGTAATAGTACAAACACCTGTTGGCCCATTAGCTATAATGAACAAATATGTATCTTTTGTCATTTCTGCTTTTCCTATTTTATCATAAAAATTTTTAAATTAAAAGTAAACTTGAAATTACTGACAAATGTCCTCTACTCAGTTCCACCTTCTATGCTACCCTTAAAGGCAACCACCCTCCAGAATTTAGCCTGCCTCTTTTTTGACACAGCCTTTTCTACATTATTATCTTCTAGAAGTATTTAAAACCACTGTACACTATTTATATAAATGATTACCACCATTTTATACAATTTATTTGATTTTGTGTTGAAACATTTAGCTCTGATTAATCCACATCATCTAATATAGAGTAGTCTCATCAGATGAAGATACCAGATATATTTCCCTATTGGTGGGCACTTAGCTCATTGACAATTATTAGCTTTATAAACAGTTTGCTACTGTAGGAACCCTTATGGCACAGCTCCCTATGTATATACAGGAGATCTTTCTATACTATAAACTAGAAGCAGCACTTATGGTTCACAAGAACATATATTTTTACATTTATTACCTATTGTCAAAGTCATAGTATCAATTTAAACTCCCCACAGTGGACGAATACTCTTTTTCTCCATGTCCTACTCAGCTTTTTCTATTGGGAATGTTATAAAATTTCACTTTGCTGCTATGATTTTATTTTGGATATTCTGATTGCTTAGGAGATGGGACATTTTTCCGTATTGGCCTTACCCAGAAGCCCTGGTGATGTGGTGGTTGCACATTGGAGTGTGACCCACAAGGTCAGCAGTAGCAAATTATCAGCTGCTTTAAAAAAATCATTTTATTAGGGGCTTGTACAGATCTTATCCCAATCCATATATCTATCCATGGTGTCAAGCACATTTATACATTTGTTGCCATCATCATTTTCAAAACATTTTCTTTCAACTTGAGTCCTTGGTAAAATGAGACTTTCTTTCTTTTGTTGGGGCGGGGGTGGGGGGGACATCACTGCCCTGGTGGGAGTAGGAAGCCCAGCCTTGCTCCTGGAGAGCTGCTGCTGGATTTGAACCGCCAGCCCTGGGGGCCGCAGTCCCGCACTCAACTGCTATGCCACTGGGGCTCAGCCCTGAAGAAGAGGCTTTCTACAGTAAAGATTTACAGCATCCAAGACTTACCACGACTTTGTCCTCTTGTGTTGCTATGAATCAGAGTTGATTCGGGCATGGTGAGTCTGGGTTTTCATTTTATTGGTCTTAAGGTTTTGATTGGCCTTAAGACTTTTCTCTGGACTATTCATTTATACCCTTTGACCATTTTCTTCTGGGTTGTCATTTTAAAAATCAATTTATTGCCTAGTGATTCTTACTCAATTATACATTTTAAAATGCCTTCTCCCTCTTGGCTTCTTGTCTTTTAATTTTGCTCATGGTAAACAGAAGCTTTAAAATTGTGATGTCACCAAAGTTGTCAATTTAATCCTCTATGAGATGTATTTTTTTATGACTTGTCTAAGAAATTCTTTCCTATTCTAATATCATAAAGATAGTAGGCTTTGACCTATATATTTTTTTCTAATGGCCTGAGGCTTTTTCTTCTCTCTCTGTTCATTAGATCTTGAATGCAAAGGGATATATTTTTATGTATGACAGTAGAAGTCGGGGAAATAATTACATTTATTTATTTACTTTCTTTAAAATTCAGTTGGTTTGCAACATTAATTAAACATTGGATTGCGTTTCTATTGAATTGTAATCTCCTTTATTTATTCAGGTGCTCTATATATCCTAGTGTCTATGGAATATTTCACTTCCATTCTATTTATTTATGTTGTTACACTGGGCAAGTTCCACATGGTTTTCAGGTGGAACCATCCATCCAGAGAGTACTGCAGTGCCTTCAACATGACCAAGACCCAATGTTGGGGAAACCTAGTTCCCTCACTGGGCTCTTTGGGGACATTTATTGCTTCTACTGTCAGTGAATACTGTCAGAAAAGTAGAGGACAAAAGGAAAATCTCTCATTCTCTCTCTCTCTCTCTCTCTGCCAGCTAGGACATAAAGGGAGATATAGTAAGAACATGTGCATTTGGCTGAGTGAGTAGTTAAGGGAGCAATGAGAAAGTCTCAAAGACTGCAGGCCCCTGTGGCACCTCAGAGTGTGTATAAGCAAAGGAACACAGCTGGCAGGTGAGGCAGTCTGGAGAGGGTTTGTGCTTACTTAGAAGGCTCCGGGATGCTTTGAGAATGCGCTATGTCATTTCGCCCCACCTTAGGAGAGAAGATATTTTGGCCTCCTCAAGCCCTTGTGTGATTCATAGGCAGCATTCTGGTTTGTGTTGACCCCAAATTCCTGGAGTGGAAACGTATTCTTCCATAAGAAGCCTGGGGAGGACAGGCTGAAATCTTGCCTTACTTCGCAACTGGCTTTTCTTGGCAAAATGTTTTTCTTCACAGATTGAGACAAAGGTTTGGGCTATTGGAAGGCTGGTGTGATATGTTTGGAACTTTTTAACTTCTTCCCCAAGGTCATGCATGCTCTTCAGAAGTCCATACCCCAGAGAAAGGATTCCAATGCCTATCAAAAGTATCAATTCCTAGCATCTTTTGACTGGAAGACCCTTCCAGATTATCTTGTCCAATCCGTTTTTTGTTTGCATTGTTTTGTTTTTGAAGAACAGGAAAATGTGGAATAGGTTGAATAGCTGTTTATTTTCTTCAAGTTGTTTCCAAATCAAGGTGGCCCCATGTCTCAGGGAGGCTCACATGGTTAAATGTTCAAACTCTGTTTCTGAGAGGTCCTGGTCTTGAAAACCCCCTGAAACAGTTCGGCTCTGCATACAGGGCGACACAGCCAAACTATGTGATGTATATTGCCAGGGAAAGTTAGAGAAAACACAAGAATTTGGGTCACCTGATTTTTACACAAGTTCACTTTTCACTCTGCTGCTCTCCCTGACTGGAAGTGGGGTGGGGAACAGATTTAAGAAAAGAATTCTGCAAAGGTATTTATGTATATCCCTTTGCCCGGTGGCCTGGAAATTATAGAGGGATCTGGGTGTACAGGGCATAGGGAGAGACAATCATTCTAGAGACAATTGCACCTACAAATACGCAATTTCTATATCCTCAGAGACAGACCCCAGGAGAGGCACAGATTGACTTTCAGGGGGCATAGAGAAGGAGTCAAGGAAGTAACGTACAGCAAATGTTGAATTTCTCAGACAAAATGCACTTGGAGTCTTTTGAGGATGGAAGCAAATGTCAGTTCACCCTATCGTTATAATCCTCAAGAAGGTCATTTATGAATCGGACCTTAAAAGTCATTTGATTCCCATTGACTCACACGGCTATTTCAGAAGCCATCTAGATATGTTCCTGATTGGCTTTACTTATGAGTGATGGTCTACACTACAACTTGAGGTTATTTTGTTTCAGTAGATGCCATCGAATCATTATTGCCCATAAGGAATACTGAAATTGGTCTGAAATGAAAGGCGTCCATTTGAAATAAGAAACACCATCTAACACACACACACACACACACACCCACACACACACACACACACACACCCCTCTACAGTCAAAAGGGCAATGCCTCTGTAGACCTTTCTCACAGTTTAGGAGAAAAGTATTCTGTGGCTAGGAAAGACATCCTCATGTCCATTACAGAGAGTGGTCTGTCTTCCCTGAGCCCAGATTGCTTGGCATCGTAGTGGCTATGGTCACTGTAGGATATTTTCAGGCTCCTTTGACTGACGGGACAATGTTTAACATTTTTGAATGTCTATGACCTTAAGGATCGCACTACCTTAAGCCATCCTTATGGTCTCTTGATAGTAGTGATGGGAAATCCACAGTCATTTGCCTTACTTATTAAGAGTCAGGCCCTCCTTCAGTTTTTGGAGTTACAGCAGTGGACAAGGTACCCCTTGTAAAAATGAACATCCAGGGTGGGGCAGCAGTGGTGGTGAGAAAAAGAGTGAATAAATCAACCAAAAAGGTTTGTGCAGTGAAAGTGATCTGAAGGTAAGATAGAGGGATGGAGGGTACTGGGGAAGGAACAACTGTATGTAGGACAGAACTTTCTAGGAGGTGAGTTACCTTTTAGTCCAGCATTTAAATGATGAGAAGGAATGGGCCTTGAGATGATTCTGTAAGGAGTAGCTTACCCAGAGAAAACACAGCAGGAAGGTTCTCGGCCAGAAGTAGGCTTTGTATATTCAGAGATTAGCAAGATTAATGGTCTATGAAGTCATGAGCAAGAGGCTGGGAGGTCAGAGGGCAAGCACATAAGTGAGACATTTGAATTTTCTTCTAAGAGACACGGGAAGTTACTGCGGGGCATATAGCAGGAAAGTGGGAAGATCAGGTTTGTGTTTCAAAAAGGTTATCCAGTGATGCTATTGAGAAAGAGTGCAGGAGGACAAGAGTGGAGGCAGGGAGACCTGATTTTGCAAATCAGGTGGATGATGACTTGGAGGTGGGGAACAGGTGGCAGGAGAAATAACCTGCCTATTTGTTGGGTGTATTTCACATATAGAGGTGATATATTTGAAATGGTTTGTGGGTAAAAATATAGTTCAGGGTGATTTGTGGATTTCCAGCCTGACATCTGGGTGAGGCTGAGGAATATGAGGGCTAAGGCAAGGTTATTTAAAATGAGAAGCCCTCTCTGAAGTGATCTCTAAGATGGTCCATAAAAAATGACTGGCTGTTCCAAGACTGGAATGCACACCTACCTATTTCTTCTGTGACTTCTTAATGTGTCACTTCTCTTTTTGATATTTTAAAGCACTGTGTATATTGACCTTGCCTTGGCCACTATGTCTAATTATCTGAGTCTAGGATTGAACAGAGCCATCCAAAAGATTATTTAGTTAAAAAAAATAAACAAGTAAGCCCTAGACTACCCAAGTCTTCTCTACTTCTCCATCAAGTTTCCTCCCCCACCTTCATGACGATGTCTTCAGAGCTAAGACTGCAGGAGAAGAGAATACCTTCTCAGGCCCTTCTCTACCCTCTCCAAATCCACCCTGGCTTCAGGTAATGCCTTTAAAATCTGCTTTTCACTGCATGAGTGGCATTTCAGATACACTAGCACTGCGTGGAAGTGTAAAGGTAGAGCATCTTTGGAACCCCATAGAGGATCATTATGACCTGGAATCAGCTTGATGGCTTTGGGTCATTTCTGTGAACTATGACAAAATGCCATGTGTTTCAAAACCATGACCTTTTGCAAGCATGTCACCAGGTCTGTAATCTGAGGTGTCTCTGGAGGGAGTTTGAACTGCTACTTGTTGAGTGTCTAACCATTTGCCCCAGCCAGAAACTCTGAAATAAGACACCCCCTTAGCCAAATCAACCTCCTTTTGGATCTTCTTCCTAGACATGAGACTATTTGTGGTCCCTGAATAGAAATTTCTGATTTTGCCAAGATTCATGGTTCGTGAAGGCAGGTCCATTCAGAGAAGCACAGAACTATGGGAGAGTGGAAAGGGATGGGAACATTTTTCTGGCTCTAGTCCCTCTCTGCACTGGGAAGCAATGTGAGCCTTTTCTTGGCTGTAACATTCTGTCTATTTGTGTTGACAATGGCCAAGTCCATAGACAACCTCAGTGTTCTCTTAAAGGTGATCTTAATGGCAGGTGTTGGGAAATCTCTTTGTTTGAGGAGTGCATGCTTGAGATGGAAGAGGACCACTGACCACTTGTCAAGTGTGAGTGTGAAAAGAAAAGTCAGTTAAGAACATTTTCTCTGGATGACTGGGTTAGGCCTTCACTTTTAAGATGGTCTTAGCCTGTAAACAGGTTCCAACCTTAGAAAACCACTCAATCTTAACCCCATTGATTTTACTTTCATTGGATTTATCCAAGGCCACCCAATGAATTAATAAGAGAAATGGAACTAAAATGTGAGCCTCTTAAGGAAGAAGAATGTAGATGGAATATTTCCACTCTAGGCCTTACCTCCAAAGTCTGTGTGACACCAAGCTTAGAGGTTACTTTTCCCATTACAGAAAGGGGAAGAGTGGGGGTTCCTCCAAGGCCTTCAGTGATGTCCAGCCTCCTTTGGACCCTGACCACCTCCCCTCTAAATGTCCTGCTTTTGCATTCACTCAGCCTCCCTCCAAGTGGAAACTCATTCCTCAGGGTAATCAATGTCCCTCTCAGCCAGAACCCTGTTACCAGGGAAACCATTCCAGGCAGCTGACTTAGGCTCATTGAGATGCAGCTGCAGGGCCCAGGGCCTTCGTGAGGGCAGCTGCTATCAGAGTGGGCAGTTTTTGGCAATTCCAGGGTGCATCAAACTGAGTGGGACATGGTAATTATGTATTTGTGGCTTGCATTATGTGCCAGTTTAATTGTCATGGATTCATTGTTGTTTTTTAAATTTTCATTTTTCTCCCGAGTCTACTCAGCAAAAAAGGGAAACTGGTGCCACAGGGCAGGCTTTCTTTTGAAAGAGACAAGCACTTGGTTGGAAAAAGAAATCTGGAGATGCTCTCCCATTTGATTGGTCAGGAAGTTTCTCCCACATGTTCAAAGGAGGCCTGGTTGTACAACAGTTAAGTGCTTGGCTGCTAATTAGCAAATTGGATGTTCAAACCCACTCGGTGGTTTCAAGGGAGGAAGACTACAGTCAAGGAAAGTCTAGGTGCTGCTTCTGCTGGGCCACTGTGGGTTGGAGCCATTGTGAGTTGGAGATGTCTTGGTGAGACCCAATCATAACAACAGCATGGCTACGTATGGACTCCCACATTTGCATTAGCAACGAGTCAATGTCATAAGTACTCAAGAGTGGAGTTGAGTTTGGCATTGTCATCTAAAATTTCCCTTGAAGAAAGAAATCTGAAAAAGACACAAAAGACAATGAAGCCTTGTCTCTCTGGCGCCCTTGCCCCATTGATACATCTCTGGATTAGGTTTGCGGGTTTCTGAAGTTGACTTCACCTCTGAAATGATTTCTTCATCTTGCCCTTTGCTCGTGACAACTTAGAAAGAAGCATGACCTTCATCATTTTAAGCATAGCCAATGCGAGATGCTCCCAGCCTGTGAATGGAATGATTTCAGTGATGTGGGTTTAATCACTTTACTATTTTTACAAAATGGTTCAACACTGGATACTTTGAGAGAGCAAATTCTTTAAGTGAGTCTCCAATAAAGTGGTTTAGGAACATTCTATTTACAGGCAATTTTCTTAGTAGCTCCTCAACTGTGTGATAATCAAAGTGACAACAGAAATAACCTGGATTGGGCATGGATGACAGGTGTGGCATTGTGTTCAGGTTCAGTCCTCATGTTGTACTGCATACCAGAGGACCCAAATTCCAGACTCACTTCCAGCAAGTCCAGTCTGACCCATAGTAGCCCACAGGACAGTGCAAAAGTATCCCTTTGGGTTTCTGAGGCTGGGTATCTTCACAGAAGCGGGAAGCTCCCTTTTTCTCCCTCCTGGCATCAGATCATTGACTGCTGACCGTCCCCATGATGCCACTGGGGCTCCCTTGTCCCACACTAGATGGGCTACAAGCAAGAGTCCCTGCTCAGTCACAAGTTATGTGAGAAGAGGAGGCTTAGATTATTGGAGCCTGGATTCAATAACTTCAACTCTTGGAGGCTTGGTTCCCTTTGGTGCACAATGGAAGGAAAATGAGCCATATGCCTTTTGTGGAGTGCTGTGGTTCTAACTAAGTTTACTATATGTAAAGTACTGTTCTAAGGACCATTTGTAGCCTGCCTTATTTAATCCCCTAAGCCATCCTGTGGTATTTAATTTGCCCTATTTTGCTGGTGAGAAAAATCAAGGCACAAGAAGGCCAGAATTCTAAACTACCAAATCTATGTTCAAAGCATATGCCATCACTTTGTTGCAAATAAGATCACTTCATCTGTCATTTTCCTAGGCTGGGAGGACATTGAAGGTCTCTATATTTTGCTTCAGTCTATAAAACTTTCTCTGTAGATCTCTCTAAGTGTTTCCAATGCATTTGGGGCACCGGATTTCTGTGCGGAAAGCCTCACCACTCCTCTGTCCAGGCCAGCAATTCTCCTTCTCCTTAGATAGTTGACTGTGTGTCTACCTCTTGGGTAGCTGTGCATCCAGCTAGGAGCTGCCCAGGTATGCTGCTTGGATGGTCATTCTTGTTTATCCAGTCTCTTGTGTTAGATCTCTGGCTTTGGACTTCGTATGTCTTAACAGAGCATTCCACCCAGAGCTCCCTGTTGCCTGGGAAGGGCCTCGTGCTATGCATTATTCAGAAGAGGGGATATGCGCTGGGCCAGTGCCCAGACACTCAAAGAAATCATGTGGTGGTGGTGGTGGGGGGGGGGCGGTGAGAGAATGCAGCCGGGGACCTTGTAAGAATTCTGCAAGGTCTCAATCTCTCGAGTCATCTCTTATTTTTGGTCTCTGTGGCAATATGTGTGGTTATTATAGGAAGAGATTTGCATTCTTCTTTATCCAACTAATCATTTGAGCCAGCTTGAAGAATGAGTAGGTGGAGAATTGTGATTCACAGGTCTAAGCAGGGCTAGCGTTCCTATTGTGGGGATGGTTATAGTTCTTCCAGAAAGAATTCCTTATTCAAAGAAACTGATTTTCAAAGTTGGTGTCGAGTCAGATTCTCTTGACTGTGGTTTTCAACCTTGGCTGCACAATGGGATCTTGAGGGAGCTTTAAAAAATCCTGATGGATCATTCCCACCCAATCCCCTGAGGCCCTGCTTTTAATCGGTCTGGGGTGCAGCCTGGCCACTGGAACTGTTACAGGCTCCCCAGGTGATGCTAACAGGCAGCCAGACAGCGCCGGCCACAGGGGCCTGTGGACAGTGCATCCCCCAGGGCCCAGGCTTAGAAGAGCTGCCCCTCTCCTTCCATGCTTTGCTGTTGTCACCTTGAAACTCTTCATCATGTCTCCCCAAGGCAGTCTCCATTTTCCTTTTGCATTAAGTCCTGCAAATCATAGACCCGTCTACAGGCAGGATTGAGAGCCATTGGGCTAGATTAAAGTCCGGGTCTGAGAAAATTCCCTAACTAGCAGCTGATGGTCCTTTCAGGAGTGACGTGTCAGTCAGGCAAAGCTTTTGGACCCAGGAAGATTTGGGCAATGCTTTCTTTAACCTTTTACAGGAACTTGGGCGGGGAGGGGGGGGGAGTTCTGAAGATAGTTTGATATCCAGGACAGGTTGGGAAGTACACATTTACACTGATAAGCACAGTGCCAAGGGGTCTGACATGAACCCATCTTTTTATGATGGGCCCTTCTGTGAGGGAGACTTTGGCAGGTGGACCCACTGCAGTGGCCACACACCTTCATACCTTCTCCAGAACCTTGTTCTGCCATTAATTTCCCCTTGTCTCTCTTGAATTTTTAATCTCTTGTTTTAACTTCTGGCACCCTTCCCTCTCTTAAAAATAACGTTCTTCAAAGTACTACCCATCACTCTGAAGCTGCTCACTAATGGGAGCTTCTCTTCCCAGACTCTCTGTCTTTCTCTCTGTGCCACTTAGCCTCCACCTGCCCCACCCCACCCCACCCCACCCCACCCCTGGCTGCCTGAATGAACTCTCTGGGAAGTAGCTGAGGCCAGTTCCCTCAAGTTGATTCCATTCCTGTGAACTCCCCGTGTGTATTAGAGCAGAACGATGCTCCATAAGGTTCTCTACTTTGGAAGTCGATTATCAGGCATTTCTTCCAAGGTGACTCTAGTTGAACTTGAACCTCCAGTCTTTGGGTCAGCGGTTGAGTGCTTTAACCCTTTTGAACCACCTGACGACTTCTTGAGAGGTTGCTAGTTCACTCCTTATCCATAGCCAATGTGAGTCTCACAGTCTCAAGAGACTTTTCCATCTGGTTAAAAATCTAATTGTGGGCCCCCCACCCAGATCAAGGAATCAGATTCTCAGAGGGCTGGGGTCCAGGCCTCATTTTAACACTCTTCTCAAGTGATCCTTTTGCAAGGAAATGTCAGAGAGACTTGGGAGTGTTATTTTTAAATATAAATTTTATTGGGGGCTCTTAGACCTCTTATAACATTCAACACATCATTCGTATTAAGCACACTTGTACACATGTTGCCACGTTCATTTTCAAACATTTTCTACTTGAGCCCCCAGCATAAGCTCCAATTTTCCCCTTTCCTCTATTTCTTTTTTATTAAATTCCAATTCCCCACATTTCCCTTCTCCTCCCCCAAGAACTCCTAATAGTTTACAAATTGTTATTACCTCTTCATATCATACACTGTCCAATGTGTCACTCCTTCCCTCCACTGTCCACACCCCAGAGAGGACGTCACAGGTAGATCCCTGAAATTAGTTCCCCTTTGGGGAGAGTGGTGACACTGGGAGGGTGGAGGGATGGTGGAGTAGAAAAGGAGACTTGGGAGTCTTCATTGAAGAAATTGCTTCTTGGTGCCTGCAAGATTTAAGGTGCCACTGGTGCATTTAACTCCAGGGTTTTGATTGGTCTCAATTAGATCCTGCTGACAGGTGACAGAGTAAGAACACCGGCTCCAGGTCCACTCTACTGAGGTTGGATTTCTCTCAGTACCTGCGGAATCCTGCATGCTCTTCAAGGGGTTAAAAAGATCTCCTACTTCACATGGCTGTGATAGGCTTTAGGGGAGTGAGTAGAGGCCTGCACATAGCAACTCAGAAACAGGATGCACTGCCATTGAGTGAATTCCCACTCACAATGACCCTGTAGGACAGACAGAGAAGAACTGCTCCTGTGGATTTCCAAGACTGTAACCCTTCAAGGCAGGAGAAAGCCTCCTTCTTCTCTCAGGAAGCAGCTGGTGGTTTCAGACCTCTTAACTCGTGGTTACCAGCCCAAGGTGGAACCCAGCAGGACTCTGACACACATAGGAAGGGTGCAGTGGAGTTAGCTTTTAGATACTATGGCGTACATATTTATATATGAAATAGAGATTTAAAATGTATTTCCTCCCTCCACTAAGGTGAAGTAGAACAGAAGAACTCCAGGTCAGACGAGTTTGCTATCTTTGGTGGCTTTCCTTGTGGTTGTTCGGGGCTGATATAGTCACTCAGGAGCCCCGTGGCCCTGTGGGTTAGGTGCTGAGTTGTTAACCACAAGATCAATGGTTCTAAACTCACCAGTTACTGTTCAGGAGAAAGATAAAGATGACTGCTCTCTTAAAGTTTTACAGTTTCGCCAACTCTCTATAAGATTGCTATAGTTGTAAGTGACACAATGAAAGTGAATTGAGTGAGGTTTGGGGTTTTTTTTGGTTTTATTTGTCCCCCTTTCAGTTTAAGGCTTAACACTTGACTACTGTTCCCCTCGTGCCCCACCCCACCCCCACCTCAATCCACCTGATGCATATACACTTCTCAGTCCATCTGAGCTATGTATCATTACCATGAGTGATCGTACTCTTTCAAGGCAGTAGTTCCCAGCTGGTACTCTCAGCCAATTCAGTTCTAATTGTTTATTGCACCTAAGATGCTGCTAGTCCGTTCTAATTGAGTTAATTTTAATATAATTAACAAGAAAGCCTTGTAAAAGAAGGAATAAGACTGTTTATGTTGAAGGAAACCAATTCTCAGTGTTTCTACATATTTGAATCACTTGGTATTTAAAGAGAAAGAGACAAACCAATAATGCTCTGGTTCTCACTCTAAATCAATTAAATTAAAGTCTCTGGGCCTGGGGCTTGACATTGGTATAGTCAAAAAACTCCTTGAAAAAGTTTCAGTTGTAACCAAGTTGTGAATCATTAATATAGAAGGGACCTAGGCCTCAGCATTGGGAGCTAGGGGTTGGGACTAGTTCCTTGGGGAAAGAAGTATGCGCACGTCTCTGTGGATCTCTACAACTTACTTGCAGTGAGCAGCTTTGGACCAAATCTATTGAAAGAGAACAGCCAGTACGGGGTCAAGAGGGAGATGGAGATGGACTAGATGATTTAATGGGTCATCTCTCCTGTAGTTAATTTCTCTAGGTTTCTTGTGCTATATTGATTTTGTAAATCGCTATTGTCACATCTGCCCCTTCTGCCCGTGAGAACTGGTGGGTCTTAAAAAAATTGAATTGGGAGGGGAATGGTAGACTAATCAATATCAAGATTTATTGACTTGGGACCTTTATATTAGCAGCAGTATTGAAGTCAGGATTAATTTAAACCTCTTCAAGACTTGATGGAGTGACACAGTCTGTATTCTCTAAGAAGTAGTTTGCAAATATGATCCTTGATAACATTGAGGCAGCTCACTTTCATTTCCTGAAATGACTCTCTTATTTGTGAACCTATGAGGATTTATAGTTTAGCCACGAGTCACGTCCACATATTTTCAAAGGCAGCCTGCTTCTAAAAAGATGACAGCCTTGGAAACACCATGGACAGCTCTGTTCTGTCCTGTAGGGTCCTATGAGCTGGAGTTTACACAATGGAAATGGAATATATGTGCTGCCCGCACACAACTTCTTTCAGCTTTCTCCCATGGGAACACTTTTTTTTTCCCATCAACTTTTGGTGGAAACTTTCAGCAAGCTGCTTTTTGGGAACAGAAAATATAGCTGTAACTGTATTTCAAAATTCCTGATTCCTGTTGAAATGTTCCTGCTTTTTTTTTTTTTTAAGGCTTCAACAACTACTTTGCTTAGTTAAATAATCTATGCCTCCTATCTTATTGAGAAGAATTTTTATGGTGTCTTTTTTTTTTCAAAGGGCATAAAATGAGAACTCTTTTAACACAACTAGTTCTTAACGGGAATGTTAGTCATATTGTTATGCATGAACAGGACTAAGAAGAAATGGATATTGAGTGGGCTAGTCATGGTTATGAGTTGTTGGGGAGGATAAAGCCTGAGTTAAGGGGCTTGTCTGATAACCCAAAGGTTAGGGGTTTGAGTCTACCCACAGCACCTCAGAAGAAAGACCTTGTGATCTGTTTCAAAAACTCAGCCAACGAACACCATACGTTACGTACTACAGTATAATTCCATGTTGACACACCTGGAGTAGCCGTGAATAAAGATTGATTTGATTAACTTTTCAGTCATGAGTGGGCTTGCCTTGAATCATCTCCTTACCCCATCTCTTTTGATCTTCCTTCTGGGGGAAAAAGTTCAACCTAAGAATTATAGCCTTGTTTTGTGGGCTCTGGATGCTGATAATAAGATAGATCAAAGCTTACTGTTCTTTGAAAGGTCTACACACATATCTGTGCACCTCAGAAACAGCTAACACGCCAGTGCCAAATGTCATTGAGTGGGTTCTGTCTGATGCCAGCCTCTTGCTTGTCAGAGCTGAACCTTGCTCCGTGTAGTTTTCAATATTGGATTTTTAAAGAAGCAGACTGCCACACCATTCTCCCAAGGCCCCTCAGAGTGGACTTGGACCTTCAGCCTTTGGCAAATATGGTGGTGGAGGACATCTCTGGGGGAGGCCTGTTGATTGCGTCTTCAATGACAGAATGGAAAAATGTGAGCAGTGATAGAGAGCCCTGATAGGGCAGCTGTTATGAGTTGGGGAGCAAGGTCAGCGGTTCAAAACCACCACAAAGATGAGACTGGTAAAGATTTACCATTTCAGAAACCCACAGGGAACTGATACCAAAGGCTCAAGTAGAAGGAAATTGTTTTGGAAATGTCGGTGGAAGCCTATGTACAAGCGTGCTTAATACTATTGACTGATGTATTTTATAAGATTTGTAAGAGACCCCCAATAAAATGATTAATTGAAATAAAAAAAAAAACCCATAGGTGCCGTCCTACCCTTTCCTATAGGGCGGCTATGAGTTGGGATCAACTCAATGGCAGTGAATAGAAGAACTGAGAACCAGGTTGCTGAGCAGGACTTGTGATCAGAGCTATTGCATGAGAGCAGTTTTGGAATGGTTCTAACTTTGACCCAGTGAATATTCTTTGTTCAGACCTGCCAGGACATCCATCTTCTTCTCCTGTGCCCTTCACCCACTTCCTCTTGGGTGCCCTTGAGTCAGCAAGGTCATTCCTGTGCTGACGGCACTGCTTGCCTACTGCCTCTCTTCCAGCTTGGCCAGCGTGTGCAGCTTTGTTTCCACTGCTCACCACCCGTGACTTCCTGGCCCGCTCTTCCAGACCAGGAGCATCCATTCTGCATGCCCCGCGATGAGCCCTTCTCCAGCCCTTGCTGCTGAGAAGTGCTTGCCAAGCCTAACTCTTAAGTACTTGGCAAATGTTAGCTCTCCCTCGTCTATTTCCTTTTTAACGATGGGCTGAGCAAGGGCAAGGAGAGTGCATGATAAAGATGGTGCTGGAGATAACTATTTATTGAGAGATTATTATGTGCCAAGTACAGGACTATCTTTGGTATAACCGACTCTTTCATTAAGTCCTCCTAAATGTGACACACGGTATGTGCTATTACTTTGACTTTTCTTGGGATAAAACTGGGACTCACACAGGTTGTT
This sequence comes from Nesogale talazaci, assembly GCA_004026705.1. Taxonomy (NCBI): domain Eukaryota; kingdom Metazoa; phylum Chordata; class Mammalia; order Afrosoricida; family Tenrecidae; genus Nesogale; species Nesogale talazaci. The sequence goes on along the minus strand of PVJH01006561.1, from coordinate 62,308 downwards.
AAAATCACCCATACAGCACATTGTTGAGCCTCCATTGAACCCAGGTGTGCCTTCTGAGCTCTTAGGAGTTCCTTGCTGGGAACCTGGCTATTTAGACATCTAGAAGGTATCTCTACCTGGGGGGTCCTACCTTTTGGGTGCCAGGGGAGCCTGGCAGCTTTGTTTATCTGTGTCACAGAACCTTCTCCTCCTCAGGCACACGAGAATCTGACTTTTTAGGGATTTTCTTGTCCTGAGTTGCCAGAAGGTTAACTGGACTCCAGCTTCTGACCACAGGCACATTATCTTTGAGAACTTTCATTTTCTCTACGAAGCCTCTGTACAGCTGCTTCAGGTCCACCTCCCACAACACTATTCTCCCATAATTCTTTATTCCTGTTACACTCCCTTCAAAACCCCTTGGGATGCAGGGCAGGCATTTGTGTTTCTGCCTCACCTAAAGTCACGGTGGAGCTTAGCCAGGCAGCCCCTGGAAAGCCTCACTCCTATGCGAGGGGAGGGAGTGGGAGCCAGTGGTCACTGCACCACACTGCTTGGTAGTCTCCCTCTGTGTTGCACTCTCAAGTCAGTGGTGACTTCGGGCAGCGACCTCACGTTTAACAGAACAAAACCTTGCTTGGTCCTGTGTCACTGAGGATTGGACCTATCGTTGTAGCCGCTGTCTGTTCTGTGACGTGGCTTCCAGCCCTGCTCAGACTCACTGCTACTGAGACAGTGCAGACTCAGAGTGACCCCTCTGTGGATTTCCGAGACCCAGAACCTTTTACTGTTTACAGGAGTAGAAAGCCTAGTCTTGAGCCAGAGGAGGCGGTTTTGTACTGCTGACCACGTGGACCGAGAAACCTGATTCACAGCCGCTGTGTCACCAGGGCTCCAGCGTGACTAGATGACTTCATGCATGTTCTCCCCAGGAGGCCTTTGATGGCCATTTCCAGAGGCTGACCAGCAGGCTTTTCTGGTCTTCTTTAGTCCGGAGACTGAAACCTGTTCACCGTAGGTGAGCATGCTGGCAGTTGAAACACCAGTGACACATTTCTCAGCAATGCAGCAACACTCAAGCTGCCATTTATTGTAGGAAGTGGCACCTACTTCCTGTTGTTGTTGGGTGCTGCCAAGTCAGTTCAACTCAGAAGACCCCATATAAAAGAGAACAAAACACCGCCCCGGCCTGTACCATCCTCACTTGCTGCGATGTCTGGCCGATATTTTGCAGCCCCTGTGTCACACCACCTCCTCAAGAGTCTTCCTTAGTCACTGGGGTGGATAAGGTAGAGTTTCATTTCCTCCCATGATTTGCCTTCGGGAAGATCAAAGGAAAACTTGAGTAATGACAGGTGTCATCACTTTGAAAAGAGACCAGGGTGTCTAGCCCATAGTAGGATGGAGGAATTCTGGCATTGATGGGTGTAGGGAACTACTTGCAGTGGGACAGTTATTGGAAGTGACATCTCATTTTCATAGCTGGGAGGCAGAGCATGAACTTCAAATAATGTGAGCAAAGGACTTGAATGTCCAAACCCCATCCCCAAGCAGTGGGATTAGACCATTCTAGGTATTACAGCCACTGATACTTCTATTTATTTTAAAAGAAAACAAGAACAAGGAAAGCTGTATATATGTGTGGATTGATGCTGGACTCCTCCAATGACCTGATGTCATATTGCCACATAGTGCGTCTATGTCCTGAAGTGGGATTGGGGTAGTGGCGGCCCATATTTTCTGCCATTGGAAAGTTCAACACTGGAACTTTAATGGTGCATCTGCCCTCTGTGAAGGAACATACCTCACATTTCGTTTATGCCTGATTACATGGATTGATGGATGATCTCGTTTTTATGAAACCAACCTTCACAAAATAGACAAGTAGCTTATAAAAACTTCTTCGAGGAAACTGTAGATTGCAGATCATACTAATAGTACAAGGCAGCAATAACAAAGAGAGGGCTGTCAATTCTAATTGTAAATCGTTGTCAGTTCTGTGAGGAGGTGAAAACAGTAGAGCTGTAGTCAGAACTGACACTGTGTTAGTGATCCTCAAACCATCAATACAAGCATGGGATACAGTTTAGTTTCCACAGGGAAGAAGGACCTGGCAGTCTATTTCAGGAAAACACTGGTTGGTGAAAATCTTGAGTGTGGCAGTGGAACGTTGTGCTGGAAGATAAACCCCTCAGACTGAAGTCTTCTCAAATTATGACTAAGGAAGAGTTGCCTCCTCAAAGCAGACTTGACCTTCATACTGCAGATGAAAGTATACCTGACCTTCATACTCAGGGTGAAGTAATGTTTTGAGGCCCTTCATTTGCTAATGTGTCATGATTCAAAATATGAAGAAATAACTGCAAACGCTGATTAATATTCAGAAGTGGAAGACATGAAGTATGAATAAAGGAAAATTGCAAATTGTCACCAGTGAAGTAGAATCTTGGAGATAGACATTTTAGGCCTGAGTGAGCTGAGATAGATGGGTGTTGGTCATTTTGAAGTAGCTAAGCATAAATTCTAATGATGACAAGTTGAAGAGCTCTGGAACCACACCCCTCATCACAAGGAACATTTCAAGACCTGTTTTGAAGTACAACATTGTCTGTGCTGGGGTAATATCCATATGCCTACTAGGAAGACCACTTACTACTACTATTATTCAAATTTATGCATCAACCATTGATACCCAAGATGAAGAAAGGGAAGACATTTTACACAACTTCACTCTGAAATTGATCCAACAGGCAATCAAGAAGCGTTGATAATTGCTGGTGATTTGAATGAGAAAGTTGGAAACAAAAAGCATCAGTCATTGGAAATTGTGGCTTTGGCAGTAGAAACAAAGTGGGAGATTGCATGATAGGACTTTGTAGTGCCAACAGCTGATTCAATGGAAATATTTTCAACAGTGTAATTCATGACTAGATACATGGACCTTGTTGGATGAAACACACAGGTCTCAAATGGACTGCATCTCAGGAAAGGGGTAATGGAGAAGCTCGATATCATCAGTCAGAAGAAGGCCTGGAGTCAATTGCAGAAAAGACGTCAACTGCTCATCTAGGAATCCAAGATGACACTCAAGAGACTTGAAATAAGTCCACAAGAGACAGAATGTAACTTTGAGTATATTCTACCTGCATCTATATCAAGAATAGATTTGACACATGGAACAGTAATGACTCAAAGCAAGACAACTTGTGGGATCATATCAAAGACAATTTACATGAAGAAATCACAGGTCAGTAAGAACATAGGAAATAAAGAAAAGGGGGAGAAGAGATGTTAGGAGAGATTCTGAAATTTATTCTTAAATATAAAAAAAATGCCAATGGAATACTAAAGTAAATGATGACGTAAAAGGGCTGAACAGAACATTTAAAAGGGAAGGTCAAGAGGACAAAGGTGGTTGTAATGACATGGTTGTAATGACATGTACAGATTCCTGGAATTAGAAGAGGACCGTGGCCATCATTTCTCAAGCTGAAAGAACTGATTCAAGCTTCCAGTTGCAGTAGTGGAGGATTTTATGTGCAAAATGTGACTGACATGAGAATCATCAAAATAAGATGAAAGGAATACATTTAGTCACTGTACCAAATTAAATTAATCAATTTCAACTATTTTGGGTGGTAAACTGTAATCAAGACGGATGATTTATGAAAACAATAAATGAAATCTTAATTGCTTGGGTGTAAGAAAGAGGGTAGGGAAAATGGGAAGTTAACATTAATGGGTACAAGGGAGGAAGGAAGAAAGTGTTCTCAAGTTGATTATGGTGACAGTTGTAGGGCCCTTCTTAATCTGATTGAACTATTAAATGGTATAATATGTTAATTATAACTCAATGAAATGAATTGAAAGCAGACATGATTCTGAGGGGAAAGTCTGAGCTGCACTGAAGGCAATTAGCTAAACACAAGACTCCCGGGAATTCATGGAATGTCGATTGTGATCTTTCAAAAACTGAGACACCTTGGGAAACTCTCACTTGCCTCTGCCAAGAAATTTGGAAGGTAGTTAGCTGGCCAGATCCGTATTTATGCACAATTCCAAAGAAACTTGATGGCATTTCATTTCAAGTACTTTGGACACATTATCACATCAATTCTCAACCTGTGGGTCATGTGCCCCCTTTTGGGATCAAATGATGTTTTCACAGGGGTCTCCCGATTCATAATAGTAGCAAAACTACAGTTATGGACTAGCAGCAAAAATGATTTTATGGTTGGGAAGTCACCATGACATGAGGAACTATTTGAAAGGGTCTCAGCGTTAGGAAGGCGGAGAACCACTGCATTACCAGGAGAGCCCAGTCCCTGGAGAAGGACAATGTGTTTGGTAAAGGAGAGGGTCAGTTAACAATAGGAGGGCCTTCCGTGAGATGGGTTGTCGAAGTAGCGAAAACAACGAGCTCAAACACAGCTACCATTGTGCGGGTAGCACAGGGCTGCATAATGGTTCTGTCTTTGTTTTTTCCAGTGGGGTCACTGTGAGTCAGACCTGATTTAATGGCACCCACTAGCAAGGATGATGACCCAATTAGTTAGTGGTGGGCCGATCTCATTGGAGTTTTAGGAGTAAGACAGACTAGAAAGGGAAACCTAGAGATTATTTCTAAACAAAGGAGCGGAAGGGAGAAAGGGGAACCAATCACAAGGATCTACATATAACCATGCACCCCTCTACAGGGGGAAGAATAATAGAAAACATAGGTGAAGGGAGAGATGAAAATAATAACAGTGTATCATCTATCAGAGGGTTATGAGTGTGGGGGTGGGGAAGCTGTGTGTGTGGTGGGGAGTAGCCAATACCAAGGGCTCAGTAGAAAGTAAATGTCTAGAAAAGAATGAAGGCCACATATGTACAAATATGCCTGATTCAATTGATGTATGCATTGTGATGAGTTGTACGAAGCCCCAATGAAATGATTTTTTAAAATGCCCCCCACCAAAGTAGCATGACTATTTTAAAGATGCCAGTGAATTGCAGATCCCGTAGATAGCATATAAATATATAAATGAAGGGGGCTTCCAAAATTTATGGTAAAATTACTGCAGTTTTCAATGCACATTTTTAAGCCCTTTCATCTATCATGTGTGCTCAAATAATTTTTAATGGAGACAAGTGGGACCCTGGCTGTTACAACAAATATCTGCATTGTCTGCTATATTAGCAAAATAATGCTGACTTTCTTGTTCAATCATGACTCACTATAGATGTCAGCTAATTAGAGCAAGGCTGTACCCCAGGGGTCCTCAAACTTTTAAAACAGGGGGCCAGTGCACTGTCAGACCGATGGAGAGCCAGACTATAGAAAAAAAAAACTATGAACAAATTCACTCTGGGCCTGGGAAGTGTTGGCTGCTAAGCAGGACAGGCAGCAGTGGCAAAAACCCCAGACAGGCCAGATAAATGTCCTTGGTGGGTCACATATGGCCTTCGGGCCACAGTTTGAGGACCCCTGCTTTCTCCATGCAGATATTCAGCAACCCCGGTTTGGTTTCTTTCATCTACTGCGTTGGTGTTGTGCCCAGCTGACATATGAGAGCGAAGTATGAGCCACTCAGTCTCTATGGGCCCCGGTCTGGAAGTGGTGCATTGTTTCCACCATGTCTGGTTGGCTAGAACTCCCCAAATGCGAAGGAGGCTACAGAATGTTGTCTGTGTGAGAGACCATATGTTATTGATGTTATTGTAATCAAGTGGATAAAGGAAACACAGGAGCAGGGATGCTCAATACATTGATCATGATCACAGATGTAGTGCTGGTAGATCACATGACATTAAAAAAATAGACATAAGCCTATCATTAATCCCATCACTTAATTGATATACAGCACAGCCAATCAGATGTGTCCAATGCATCTTAGGTGTCAAATGCATACCCAAGCAATGGCACTAAATGCAGGAAAACCGAGTTATCACCAATTTTTAGACCCTGTTTTTTTTCTTCTCTAAAATGTAAGAAAGGGTATTAAAATGAGTGGGGGAGTTGGATCAAGGGAGAAGACAAAAAGGTCTCACTTTCAAACTGAATGGGAGATTTTGACAGTACAGGCTGACATTCAACTGAAGCCCAGAGCACATGAGCAGTTCTGGAACTCACTCGGCAGAGGGAAAGTACCTAAACAGGAGAAAATGTGCTACTTCCTTGGCTGCATTATTTGGCTCTAGTTATTGATGTGAGTCAGTCTTTTCTCACATCAAGATCATGAAGTCCACGTACCATTCCACCATGATTGATGATCATTGGGAAGTGTGCTTGAGACTGACCAGCAGCAGCTCCTGTCTGGACTGTGCATCCCTGGCTCATTCCATCAGTGTAAGTCGTCAGAGTAAACTCAGATCATGGCCAAAAATGTACATAGTGAATTGCTGTGTTGTGCAATATGGGCTCAGGTGGTTATGCCAGGTACATAAACATGTATTGAACATATAAAGAATTCTCAATGCATTTATGAACAGATGCAATAAATAAAAGATGTGTTTTGCATTTTTGTAGTTGACAGATCATTTTGACTCGATCACTTTGTCAGTAGCTCGAATGCTGGAAAAGTGTGAGCACCTCTGTCCTAGAATGACTTGGCCAGTGATTCTCTGGGCAGAGGGCACTTCACTCCCTGAAGAACATCACCGAGGAGCTGACGCTCAAATCGATGACTGTGTTAGGAAGGTGGGGCATAGAATCATGAACACCAGAGGATGAGGCTGAGGAGACCACGGGGACATCTGCCACTCCGAATTTTAAGTTTCCTGTCTCACTCCTCAAAGACAGAGTGATTGATCGATCGACTGACTTAGCCCATGGAGCCAAGACAGATTACAGATTGTCACGGACCAAGCTGGAAAGAGCCAGGAATTCACAGCCTTCCTTGAGACAGGTGCACTTCCATAGCGCATGACAGTCCAGACCTGCGTTTAAGATCCAAACTAGGGAGGGAGTGCTGTGCTCCCAGGAGCTGGGGGACTGAAAGACTGTGATACCGAGGGTAGGATTTGGTGTCTTAGCATCAATTCATCAATCCGGCAGGCACTATTCTGGGTTTTGTTCGTACAGCAGTGAACAAAAGCAATTTTCTTTTCCTACTGGGAACCTGATGCTTGAGAACCGACACCCATTAGTCTGAATGAGAGACTTGAGTCCGAATGGTAACGATGAGGATGGAAAAATGGGGGTGGGGAGGAGAGGTGATATTTGGGAAAATTATTTGGATTATACCATGTCGTTTAAAACTGAGGACCTGATCAGACCTGGCTGATTTCCTGAGCTTGATAGCCACCTGTTTGCTGTGTGTTTGCTGTGTAAGCTCCCCAACCTCCCAAACTTTGTAAATGGCCATAAGGATGTTCTAGCGCAGAGTAAGCGTGCAATCAAAGAAGGTATGGCCATCCGTGTTGTGTGCAATTTAGTGACTTCTGAGTCCAGGTGAGTGGAGGTCAGACTAGCACTGACCCCGCGGTTTGCCTAGGCTACCGTCTTCAGGGACGCAGATCCAGGATCCTTTCTCCCGAGGAGCTACGATTGGGTTAGAACCACCCTCCTTTTCATTAGCAGCAGTGCTCCACCAACAATCCCACTACCAGTGAAAGAGTGGGGATGGTTAGGCAGGCCGAATCCCTGATTCATTCAGATCACCGGAGCTAACGGTTCGTCAGAGGGAGGGAGACCTTTGAAAATTTCCACTCTCATTCTGCCACCTAAGTGGTTATCTGGTCATTCGTACACTTAACGTTTCATATTTTCAATGTGAAAGTTGTAGATTTAATTTTAGATTTACATATTTAAGGTAAAATAACAACATTGAAGATAAACAAGGGCACAACATGGTAATTCTCCATATACCCGCTGATCAGACACAACTACTTATAATAGCTTGTATTTCCTCTCTGTCTTGGTTTCTGGCTGGGCTTAAGCCTAGAAAAATCCTGAATAAGGTCCCCCGCTGGCCAGGGTTGACAGCCAACATTGTCCTTTGAGGCCACCCCCGAACCCTGAGAGGGGGTTGTCTCTAGGGGCAGGGGCAGCGCTTCCATCCGCCAGTGCGCTCTTTTCCACTCTCCGATGCTCCTTTCAGACGCGCGCTGTGCAATGCCAGCGCCTGGCTTTTGAGTGAGCTGCGAACAGCAATTTCCTGCATACCAACCAGCGCCTTTCTGTCGCCTGCTGCTTCTGCGTTTGCTGTGGCCTGGCGAAACCATGCGCTCTGGAAGTGCGCCTGTCTCAAGGAAGCCCGTGGTTTCCTGGCTCTTTCTAGCTCGGTCTGTGACAGTCAGTAATCTGCCTTGGCTCCATGTGGACCTAGTCAGTCAATCAATCAATCAATCAATCAATCAATCAATCAATCAATCACCCTGTCTTTGAGGAGTGAGGCAGGAAACTTAAAATTCGGAGTGGCGGATGTCCCCGTGGTCTCCTCAGCCTCATCCTCTGGTGTTCATGATTCTACGCCCCACCTTCCTAACACAGAGTCATCGATTTGAGCGTCAGCTCCTCGGTGGCGTTCTTCCCAGAGTGAAGTGTCCTCTGCCCGGAGAATCAGAGAACGGGTACAGAAGGCTGGAGGACTGGGATCCCAGGTCACCAAACCTGATGGGAGGGTTTTTGGTGGAGGGGACTGCGGGGGACTTTCCTGGGAGGCATGAAAAGCATCAGTTAGCAACTCCTATTGGGGACTTCTTGGCAGTTTTAGGAATCCGAATCAGATTTTCTTTTGCATTGTCCCAGTCTAAGTCCAGGTTGAATTTCGTCTCTCTAAGGGTCTCTGACAAGGTCTAAATGATGCAGATTGATCATGTACACAAAACTGAGGAGAAACGATGGGTACTTATTATAATAATTTAAAGATAAATATTTCCTTTGTGCCTACTTCTAAATAAGGTTTACTGCAGAAGTCTACGGAATGACTTTTAAAAAGATTCTTGTAACTACCTGCTGCTTACGAACAATAGATATGCTAATTACACGTGCATGATGCATCGAAGCTGGTACTAAAAAACAAGAACAACAATCTTACTAGGAGAGAGTTTGGCACTTTTAGCTATGGGAAAGTAAGAAAATGGCCGTTTAAAATGCCATTATTTAGTCTTGTTTACTAAATTCGACTGCCCTTCCTTATCCCATATCCCATTAAGCTTGCTGGAGGATTTATAATTGCACACGCAAAGTGAAACATTTTTTGTACACAGGCTAGGCATGGGTGCGCTTGCTGCAAACGCAATGTAGGAGGCAGCACTTGCCATTCCAGCTCAGGGTGCCTGTGTGCTGTCCAACCCACCCTCGTTTGTGACCAGAGGTGTCTGGGGCTCAATGTGAGGCCCTGTTGAATCCCGCTGCCATCTCCTGCGTCTTCAATGGGTTGTAACAACTGGAGGTGTGAAAAGAAAAAAAAAAACGTACCCTGTGTGGTTGCTCTTGTAAACCAGCCATTTGAAATGTTAGGACTTCTCAAACTCGAAGGCTGGATTTTAAGGTGCAGCAGGGCAAGCAGAATCTATTGCTTTCCCAGCAGGGAAGCCGGGTTCCATTCTGGGCCACTGTTCTCCCAGTGCCATCACCACCCATCTGTCGTTGAGGGCTTGTGTGTGTCTGTGACTCGGAACAGGCTTTGACAGAGCTTTCAGGCAAAGACCGGGAAGGAACAGAGGCCTGACCATGTGCTCCTGAAATCCAGCAGTAAGGCCCTTCTGGATCGCAACAAGCTGATGGCCAAGCGGTGGCCAGGCAGTGTTTGTTCTGTGGATGGAGCTTCCCTGAGCTGCGGCTGATCAGATGGCACTAATACTGCCACCCCAGAAGAATTGGGCTACGACCATTGCAACCTCTGCATTGGCCTGTCAACTGGTGCCAGGCTCAGAGAGAATACCGTGTGTGCATGTCGTCAAACCCCCCATTCCACCGTGCGCCTGCTTATCTCCCAGAATGGAGAGTCTGAACATTTGGGCTCCAGCGCTGGCTCTGTGGCCCCTGGGTCAGTCTCTCAGTGGGGCATCTAAATCTGTTCACCTTCAGATGGAATTGACCAAGTTTGCTCTGGGAACCTTGTCGGAGGAGGACATGGAGCCTCAGAGACAGGAAGCCATGTCCCACATCACGCAGCTCTGGAAGGACCGACTCTCCAGACAAACAGTGCCGTGTCCAGAAAGGTTTCTTGTGGTCGTTAACTGCCACCCAGTCGGTGACAGCTCATCGTGACCTTAAACATGACAGAACAAACACCGTCCAGTTCAGCACCGTCCTCCCAAGGGTTCATCTGCTTGGGCCCCTTGTCGCAACCACTGGGTCAATCCATCTCCTGGAGGACCTTGCTCTCTTTTGTGGCCACACAGAGGTTTAGACAAAGGAACATGCTGTTATCACGTGTGAGGGGTTGTCGCAGGGCATCTTGTTACAGTTCCTTGCTCAGCCTCTACAGTTCATGGACGGGAGGAGCCAAGAAAGGAGTTGCTTGTGAGGACACCCCTTCTTCGGGGCCACCCCGTGCTTTCAGAGAACCTCTGCACTTCCGAGGGTTTGTCTGGGTCGGACTTTTGGAAAGCAAATCAGTACATTTTTCTTCTCTCTCCCTGGAGTGGAAGACTATCAAAGTTCAAAGCAAAAGAGCTCCCCCTCCTCCCAAAGGGGAAATGTGCACGTCCCTGAAACAAAAGGAGACATGTGGGATTGTGAGCCTAGGGGACTGAGCTGGGAGAGTCACCCTTTAGGCTGCAGCCACCTTGGGCAGGTAGCCATAAATCTGTTGTGACCTTGGAGGAAGTCTAGTACAACTGCAGACCACGCTCTTTTCATTGGTCCTTGAAAAACCCAATTGCCTTTTAGTCATCCTCGAGATAGAATTGACAGGCTTTTGTATTGTCCTTGAGCACCTAGCCCTGTGCAACCCTCAGGTACGTTGCCAACAGCTTTCACAGCCACTCACAGATTAGCAGGTTTTCAAATAGTTATTACTCACCATTTTTCCCAACATAATTTCTTTTTTCCTTTTTTTTTTGAATAAAATTAAGTAAACTATGTGTGTTATAAAAAATAAATGTCGGTGTATCATAATGCAGTACACCTTAGAATAAGCCAGCTGGAAGGATTAAGGCGGGAAGCCTAGGTACAATAGTTAATCAGTCTGGATTAACACACCAAAGACTCTATCAAATATTCATGACACTATCATGGCCCTGGGGTAACTGGACATTTAGTTTTAAACTGGTACCCAGGTATCATCGTCCTATTTAAACCATTAACTTAGACATTTGAAGTGTCTCAGATATGTTCAGTATGGCAGTTGCTAGGGGCTGCAGAGTCTGTCTCAACTCGGAGTGATCCCAGGTACAAAGGGATGAGTCACGGTGTGTAAGCCTATTGTTGTAACGACTGTGCCAATCCATCTTCTTAAGGGTTGTCCTCTTTTTCCCCCGTTCCCTTACTTCACCAAGCAGACTGCCTTTTTTCAGGTACTAGTGTCTCCTAGGAAAAAACCAAAATAAGTAGAGGAAGTCTTAACATTGCTACTAAAGGGAGTACTTCTTCCCAGACAGGTTTGTTTGTTCTTCTCACAGACCATGGTGTAGTCAAGATTCTTTCCAACACCATCATTCAAATGCTTCAATTCTTTTTTGAGAGTCTTCTTTCAACTGTTTAGGGTCAATATGAGTCAGTATTGACTCATTGACAGCAAGTTTGAGTTCTGAACCTTCACCTGGCTTGGGTTCAGCACACCTAAGACTTTAAAGCGATATTTTTGCTCTTTCATACTTTAAAGAGGTCTTTTGCAACTGACCTGCCGAATACAAGGTATCTTTGGGTTGTGTGACTCCTGCTGTTTTTGTCATTGGTTGTGGATCCAAGTCAACTGAAATTCTCCACAGCTTCAGTGTTCCCCTTGCTGATCACATGTTGCTTATGGATGCAGTTGGGTTTTCTGTGTGTGTGTCGAGGTGCAATCTACATGAAAGAGTGGCATCTTTCATCTTCCCTCTACGGCTCTCTCAGCAAGTAAGGGCGTGTCATCTGCCTTTGGCAGGTTGTTAACGAGTCCTTCTCAGTAGAGATGAAGAACATCAAGGTCCAAAGCAAAAGGGCATCTTTCACAGTGGAAATGTGTTCTTCTCTCAGGTCAAAAGGGACATGGTTGCCAGTGGGGTAATGAGCAGGAGGGATGAGGTAGAGGGGGACTTCTGGTGAGGATGCAGTCACTTTGGGCAGATAGTCCTAAATCTGTTGTTACTTTGGAAGAAGTCTACCATAACAGTAGACCACATTTTTCCATTGGTTCTTGTAAACGCCAGTGGTCTTTGAGTGAAATTTCATTCACAGTGACCCTAGGTGTGTCAGAGAAGAGAGCATACTGTCCTTTTCCAGGGAGTAGTGTCTCCTGAAAACATGTCCAAAACATATAGAGGAAGTCTTTCCATCATCTGTCGAGTAGACCTGTGCCCACTTTTGAGAAGTGGTTTTTTGGGTCTTTTATCCAAGGGGACTGAGTAGACTCAATCTGCCAACCTTTGGGTGGTGCTTGCATAGTACAACAATGTTACTAGTTTACACTCTCTAAAGACTTCTCTTCATCCACAGTGATCTTTTTGTACTACGAGCTGATATCCATCTTTATGGAGGTTGCTTCACTATGGACAGATAGGTTTTAACGGTATACATAGTCAGCAGGACACTATAAGTCATTGATTAAGTCCTTTGCCTGGACTTTAACAAGTTGGTGGGCAGTGGAATGAAAGGATCATGGAATCTCCCCATGGTTTTTTGAAGATACCCCCTGGTATCCTCCTTGCAGCATCTACAAATTGCAATTGTTCACGGAGTCAGCAGGAGGATGAAGTGGTCTTGAGTAGTTCCCCGGTGCCACAGCAATCAGAAATGACTGTTCTTCCCTCGATGTGATGATCCAACAGCCGAGGAAGGAAGGCTGCATGGCTGGGGACTGGAGTGGGAATGGGAGGAGAGACAGTGGGGTATTGAAAGTGCAAAGAGGAAAAAGGACAGTTGGTGCCACTTGCCAATAAGACGAGTCTCCTGGATTGCTGGCAGAGCCCTCGCCATACCCTCCTAAGGAAGGTGGGAGAACCCATCACCTGCTCTTTCTGCCTTGTCATTGTGGGAGAGGAAAAGTCATGTAGTTAATAAACGTGTACCTTGGATCTGAGGGAGACTGCTCACATGAACTGCCACAACAGTGTTTGCAATATCCTTTTTAAATATTGGTTTCAGATGCGTGCTGTTATTCGATGTCAGGTCTGTGAGTTGTTCAATTTTGGGTGTTTCTTAAAAAAAAATGTTAGAAGTCTTGAGCCTGGGCAAGCATGCAAATAGTATGGTAAACAACAGACCTTGGTGGGCACTGAGACCTCCCACATGCTGATACAAGCTTAGTTATAACAGGCCTGCGCCTAGTAAAATAGCACTAAAAATAGTATTGGAGTCATTGATTACATCCCGGGGTTAGAGACACAGCTTCTAAAGTGCTCTGGTTTGGGTGAGAAGTGTGTGTTTGATCAACTGGACCTCGTCACCAGGAAAATCTTTACTGTAAATTTCAAGGTCGTTACTGGTGAAACTTGGACACTTGGCTAATCGGTGGTTGGTTGGGACTTGGGACCATTTCTTCCCAGTTCCTTCATGGCTGAAGAAATGATACCAAGTTTGCAAAATGTGAAATCTTCGAGCGATCACATTTTGGGAAAAATAGGGGTCAATCCTCTGCTAGAAACATAATGTTGTGGTGTAGGGGCTCAGCTCTCCACACGCTTTGAAACGTATCTCCTGCCTCAGACACCTGGAAAGGCTACTGATGTCGCATTGGCTGAGTCTCCCTTTACAGGAATTTGGCCTGTCATTTTTCCCACTCAGTTTTTCATTCCAAGCCCTCACAGTGTACAAATTCCAGTCTGTTCAGGTTTTGCTTGACTACACTGGGAAGAACTGGTTAGAAGTGCTGATTGTTAAAAGACCTTTTAAGAAATGATGTCTATGTGTTCATAGCTCTGCATATTGTAGCTAACGAGTTCTCTTTGACGTGGTTTTTCAGTACTTGAACAATTATCCGCGTAGCCTGGACAGCATAAGTTCTGGGGAAATATGCTATAGGGTAAAGCCATATTGCAAGGAAATATCATATTTGGGGGACCATAAGACATACTTTTTTCCTTTTAAAGTGTTTGTGGGGGGGTGGGGGAAGGGCTGAGCCCTAGTGGCATACTGGTTGTGCGTGAGACTGCGGCCCACTGGGATGGAGGTAAATTCCAGCAGCGGCTCCACAGGAGCAAAGGGAGCAAAGGAGCAAAGGAGCAAAGGGTGGGCCTCCTACTCCCACCACTAGAGGGCAGTGAGACCCCACCCCCCAAATGAAACAAACAAACAAAAAACGTGGGGGGAAAACAAGGGTGTGTCTTAAGATGCGCAAGTGTGGTACCCCAGAACACTTTAGTACACTGGTACTATTTGGTTCAGAATATTTTTTTCTTGTTTTCCTGCTCTAAAAACTGGGTGTGTCTTATGAGCAGGTGCATCTTATGGTCCAAAAGATGTGGTAGCTAAAGCATAGCACTCATATAAAACTCACGTTCATTATATGAACATGCCTGTAACCTAACCCATGGCCACCAAGTTGATCCTGACCCATAATGGCCCTCCTTCTGGCTTCCTGAGATTACATGTTTTTATGGGAACACGCAGCCTCATCTTCCTTCCCCAGAGCAGCGGGTGGGTTTGAACCACCAACCCTGGAGCTAGCAGCCCTGTGTTAACCCATAGCACCCCTAGGGCTCCTTGAGCACACCTGCAGTAATTAAAAGCCATTTCTGAGTTTCAATCGTGGCATAGTCGTAAGGTAAATATTATGTCATAAGGATGACATAAAACTATTATAATTACCAGAGAGTTAAGCTTTGTTTTTACTTTTTCTAAATGTCCTGCATGCAACATTCTTAAAATAGCTCCTACCTTAGCCCCACCATCTACGGTGCCTCCTGGAATAGTGGGAAGGGAAAAACTGCCTATTCTTCCTAGAACAGGGGTTCTCAATCTGTGGGTCATGACCCATTTGGGGGTCTAACAATCCTTTCACAGGGTCACCAATTCATAACAGTAGAAAAATGACAGTTATGAAGTAGAAACAAAATAATTTTATGGTTGATGGGGTGTCACCCCAACATGAGGAAATGTATTAAAGAGTCTTGGACATTAGGAAGATTGAGAACCACTGCTTGGAATCTAGCATAATATGCTAGAACTGTAGCGTCATAAGGGGTTTTATAGAGCAACCTGTTATAATTTCCCAAGTACCCAAGCTGCATTTGGACTCCTTCAACAAGACACACTTAAGATAATTACCTGGCCTCACTTTCAGTTATTGGAACAATTATTGGGAACTTCAACTATAGTTGAAGAGTTTTTAGGCAGCAGAACCTTTTTTAATGGTAGAGCAAATTCGCCTTTTTGCCAGCTGACTAGAGGGATTCTGTGTGGAACAACACTGAACATATTTATCTACTCCCTCTTCTAATAAACAAAGCTTTAAATATTTGATGAGTGATCATCCCACCTCTCAGTAGCTCCAGCCCTCCATCCGTCGTTGTTCAGCATCTCCATGGTTACAAACTTTTCACCACCCTATTCTAGACCCTTTCTAGTTCGTCAGTGTTCTCATTAAGATGCCACAGGATGTGATTCATCCATTCATTACATGCTTATTAAGGTCCTATTATGTGCCAGGAACTGAGGGTTTAGTGGGGGAACAAGAGAGACTGGGTCTTCATCCTCAAGCAGCTCTGTAATACATTCTGTGTACGTTTTTAGGTAGTGTTGAGTTCTGCAAAGACAAGAACAGTGGAGTCATGAAGACAGAGCGTGTTGACTGTGGTTACTTGAGACAGAGAAGTGAAGGAACAGCTAAGTGTGCTGCGTTTGACTGCAAACTGAAGTGTAATGCAGTGGGCTTACAAGCCATCCTTTCAAAGGATGCTTCAGGCAGGGAAATGGCAGTTGCAAAGGCTCTGTGGTAGAAATGATATGGCTGAAGTTATTAATGGACGAGTGTTTACAGTTTTCTCCCCTTGCTATTCTTGCTAGTGAATACTTAAAAAGCTAGACCTACATGGCTCCATCTTTTTGCCTGTTCAACCTGCCCACTCCACCCCGACCCCCCCATGTTCAGGTTGTATGTGTGTTCACGCACATGGATGCACACACAAACACACCTCAGGGTGCCATTGTAGCTGGCAGATCTGTTACTTGGAGTTTTGTGATGCAAAAGTACAAGACCGAACAGAGAGAGGAAATGAGATGGGAGGGGAAAGAGGGTGCATCATTGGAGAGGGCACACCCAAACTCCTGCCTGTGCCAGGGGGCACAGGAAGGAGTCATGCAGGTTAGGTCGCATGCAATGAAGAATCCAGGCCTCAGCAGGCCCCCACCCCCATCACACAAAGAACAGATTGTTGGAATGCATGATGGGGACCCAGTGATGCCAGATGTCCCCGTTTTTCAAGAGCAGTAACAGATCTGTATTTGAATGTGAGATTTTTCCACTTTGAAAAACACTGCCATGGGGACCTTCCACTTCTGAGAAGCTGAAGTCTATGGACCTTTCCATTTCTTGTCAGTAAGTACAGTCTGAAACCATGGATATTATATATTAAATTAACATGAGAATATTCTGGAGGGTGGTGAGGACAAGAAAGGCTGATGAGGGACTGCAGAACCCAAAGAAAGACACAGTGGGTGATAAATCCCCTGGGCTTTCATTTCACTGTATTCCAGGCATGATGCTAAAGGGCCTAGTCATGCTGGTGGGTGCAGACTAAGAAACCCTATGGAGAGCCTGCTCTGTAGCTATCAAACAGGAAAGGGCTGTGTAGCAAGAGAGACTTTTAGCAATGTACTCCTGTCATGCAAATAGCATGGAGAAAAATTATGGTACCACTTCACCTCAGGCAAGCAGAGGTCCAGTGAGGCAACCAGGCATCCATCTTTGCAAAAGGTGAACATGCCTCTCTAGATGGCACCAGAAATGGCCACACAGGCATCCAGAGCTTTCCTCCTTGCTGGCTGGTCACAAGGATTCCCAACCCAGCCATTGCACTGCAGTAGAAAGCATGCAAGACTCTCCCTCACCTGGCGGTGAGGAGACATGAAGGCATCGAAGAAATGAAACTGTTTTTCAAGTACTGAAGGAGAAGAACAACCAACCCAGAATCCTACCTTCAAAAAAATGGCCTCCAGGAATCAAGACACAGAAAGGAAATCTAAGAAAAGATCTTGCCAGCAGGCCTACTATTAAAAGAATAACTGATAGAAGTACTCTAAGCAGAAAAGAATGTGAAGGGAAGAAACTTGGAATCTGCAGGAAAGACCATAAGAAGCAAAACATGGGTAAATACAACATATTTGTCTTCTCCCCTTGAGTCTTTTGTGTTACATTTGAGTTTGAGGCAAATTATAACATGATGTAATGAAGCTGTAAATGTCACCGAGGACTTCTCTGTGGAGGAAACTTCACTGTCTTTTAGCTCATTTTCCCACCAACTTTTGAAGCTCCTTTGTATATGCAGGAGATATTTAAGGTAATTATTTTAAACGGGGGAGAGAAGAGAGTGATATAAGGTTTCTAGATACATTATTTACTTCATAAAATAATGATACTAGTATACTGTGGTATGTCTTATCTCTACATATATATCCTCAGAATATAATGTATACACACTGTACATAATTGAGTATAAGCCCACCCGAATATCTGCCTAGGCACCTCATTTTACCACAAAAACTGCATAACAAATGTGCTGAAAAGCTTGGCTTATACTTAAGTATATATGGTGTGTATATATATACATAAATATATATGCTTAGAGCCATGACTGAAAATTCTGTATATTAAAGTATTCTCAAAACTATCAATAAATTAAAATATAATTCTATAAACTGCTTAATTCAAAGACAGAAAAAATAATTCAGAGAATTGAAAACAAGGACAAGCCAGAAACTGGTAGACTGACACCCTAACATATATAATTACATGAAATGTAAATGGTCTAGAGAAACCAATCTAAAGACAGGATCGATTTAACAATATGGTTCAACTATATAGTGTCAAGCAAATTAATTCCAAGATAATAGTATTAACAGGATGAAAGTAGAAGGCAAAAAGTACCACACAAACATTAATCACACAAAATCAGGGTGCATATAGAGCAGGCGTCAGAACAAGGAACACGATGAGAGACAGAAAAGCGCACAAGCTATAGCAATCCAAATTGTATATGGACCAAACAGTACAGACTCAGAATAGTTGAAGCAAAGGTTTATAGATCTTTCAGGGAAAATAAATAAGCCTGTAATTAAAGAAGGGTTCACACCAACTTTCAACAACTGATGGAATACAATAGAAAATCAGCAAGGACAGAAAAGAATCTAACCACAAGATTCAGTCAACGCTTACAGAGTACTTTTTCTAAGACCTCAAAATACGAGCATCATTATGAGCAAGTACGCCCTAACTATATATGAAGTTATATCACATTCAAGGCTATAAAACAAACCTCAAAAAATGTAAAAGTATTGAAACTATGCCCAGTACAATGGAATCAAATAGGGAATCACTCTCGGAGAGATCATCAGAAATGCTCTAACTGCTTGTCAACAAAAATATGTAAATGATTCAAGATTTAAAGGGGGGAGTCTCCAGGAAATCAAATAAAACATTAAATTGATGGGCAACAAAACTGTTAAGATATCAAAACATAGGAGACACAGTCCATCAGAAACACATTCACTGCCCTAGAGTCAGTAGTGACTGAGGGTGTGTAGGAAAACCTCGAATGACCTCAGTGAGTTTCTGAGACATCACCTGTAGCTGGAAGTAGGCAGCAGACCTCTCTCCAAGGAGCTGCTGGTGGGTGAGAACTGCAGACTGTGAGGATTGCAGCCCAATGGGGAATCCCCACCCGACCAAGGTTCCTAGAGACGCAGCCACAGCAGTGTTGATAGGAGGAACTATAGTACTACACACAAACATTAGGGGGGGAAAAGGTGAAACGTCTCCAATCAATCATCCAGCTTCATCTCCCAAGAATTATGCAAAAAGAGCCTAATGTACCCGTGCAAGAAGAAATGGAAGACTAAAGAGATAAATAATGCAAATAAAATACTCGGTTCAAAATGGATTATAGGCATAGATGTCAGATGCACAATTTTAGAAAAAATAGATTTTCTGAGGATCGATGATTAGGCAAAGAGTTATTAGAGGACAGATATACCATCTGGAGAAATCCATAAAACAAAAAGATGATTCTTTGAGAATATCAATAACATGGACAAACCTCTAGCTAAACTGATAGAGGAAAAAGAGAGTAGGCAGAAATGATCAATTAAACAGGAATATCACTGCAAGCATGGTGCTCAACAAAAGAATGATCAATGGAGCACCGTGGCCTAATGGACTAGGTTGGCTGTTGACTATAAGGTCAGCAATTTGAAACAAGCAGCTTCTAAATGGCAGAAAGACGCCGCTCTTTACTCCAATAAAGAGTTACTGTCTTGGAAAGCCACAAGGACAGTTCTGTCCTGTCCTGTAAGCTTGCTGGGACTCCGAATTGACCTAGTGGCAATGAATTGAAGTCATCAATAATGTCATATAGATGCATTTGACAATTTAGATGAGTGTTACAATTCTTCAGAACACCACTGTCTAAGCCAGCTCACCCAATATGAAGTACATTATTTGAATAGCCATTTGCTTATTAAGGGAACTGTAAGGATGTTTGCACAACTCCTATGAATGTGATTGAATTATTGAAATGTATATATGTGAACTGTATATCAGTGAAATGAAAGCAAAATAAAACAAGCTGTTATTAAATTTAAAAAATGAATGACACCCAGTCCTCCAAATGGTACTACTGTATCATTACATGTCTATAATATACTTGAAATGGCAAAACTATTGAAATGTAGGATAAATCTGTGATTTTATGGAGTTGAAATGGGAGGAAAATGAATAACTTAGAAGGGTTGCTTAAAGGACATTGGTGGTGATAGAAATATCGTATATTTTGATTGCATCAATGCCAACCTGGGTTGTGATATTTATACATTTGGAAGATGTTCCCATAGAAGAAACTGGGTGATGTATATTTGAAAACATTCTGTACTGTATTTCACAACTTGGGTATACTTACCTCAAAATAGAAAGTTTAATTTTAAAAAAATCTCCTACAAGTCAATGAAAACATGTGATCAGACCATATATAGCCTGTCCACTACTACCATGATGACCATAACAAAGTAGTCACAATGGGGACCGGAAGAGAAGATTTGGGACCTGGTGGCTAGAGGTGCTACAGACAGCTCTGGAACATGATGGGAGTATATAGAATAATACTTTTTTGTTAGTGATACATTTGCATATGTAGTTGGCATGTCTTTCTTGCTTTTAAGAGTTTCAAGGCAAGATCTTCAAGAGCGTCCAGCATTGCAATACTTTATTGCCTTTCCTGTGCTAGGACAATGAATCTAGCCAAGTAGAATAACTTCATAAGGGTCACCAGCTGATATTTAGAATCTTGTGGTTATAACTGATCCTGGCAAGTCTGTGTAAATAGACAGGGGAGGCAGACAAAAAATGGCCTGGTGGACATACACTAACCATGGGGACATTATTAGCTGTGCAGGCTCTTGCTATCCACTTCCTGCTGTACATGTATTGGCATGTACTCACGGTGATGGTGGCAATGACTGTTAGCTGCAAGTGGGCCATCAGCTCCTGAACAAAAGAACAAAATGCTCCCTGGTCCTGTGTTACCCTCGTGATCAGTTGCAGACTGGACCACTGTGATCCAGAGAGCTTCCATGGGCTGCATTTTAGAAGAGGTCACCAGTCCTTTTTTTCCAGTCCATGTTAGTCAGGAAGCTTGATACTGAGATAGGTAGAGGATGTGCGTGAGGTGCATTGCTTGGGAATCCAACCCAAGTCTCCTTCGTAGAAGACGAGAATTCTGCTGAGCTGATATGTGCATGCTTTTGACTAGTTAAGAAGGAAGTTGGTTCTGAGGAAACCTTTATTTCCACTCCTTGTTTCTGATATCAATTAGAATTTTAAAGTAACCATGCTCAGAATAGAGACCTTGGCTCTTGGAGTCTTTGAGATTAGATGGAGGCATTGGATGAAATGCTTCAAGGTCTCTATGACCTCTCTGATTTAAGTGCAAAAGGCAAAGCAGGGAGGAGGAAGATTCTGCCTTCCTGTGTTAACTATGATCAGTCTGATGTGTTGAAATTTTTAACCCTTTTTGGACCCATGGGGCATAGAATGCCCAACTACATTTTCCACTGTTAAGGTTTAGTGAGAAGCTCCTAGCCCACTTTCAGTGTAGAAGATCATCTCATGCGGGCCTGTAAAACTACATACATTAAAAAAAAAAAAGATTTCATCCTACCAGCCTTAGGATCAGAGACCCTTTGGGACATATGTGTCCCACTAATTGTATACACCTCCTTGTTGCTGCAACATTTCCCCCTGTCTCTTCAAAACCCCACCCATTATTGAAAGCACAAGGTTACAACCCAAAATTTGCAGAAGAAAATAATTCAGATTGATAAGGGTTAAGCTACTGGCTGTTGGTTCTGGGCAGAGGGTGGCTGAGCTCAGGTGCATGGAATTGAAAGGTAATGAGAATGATTAATCAAATTTCTTCCAGTAAAGGGTCCAATGTGCCAGGCCCTGTCCTGGATAACCCTTCAACATGTGAATCACAGGCCGGGCTCTGCCCTCAGGTGTCTCATGTATGAGGGTGGACATCTGTGCTTGGAGGGAGCTGGGAGGGACTGGAGGCCACTTTGGCATGGTCTTTGCTTCATCAGAATCATCTGCCAAGGTTTACTCTGAATCTCCTTTGGCCATGCTCATTTAGTTATGGAAAACAGGCTGAACATGAGTCATGGGAAATGCAGTCAGCCACCGGGACAGGATGGCCTCATGGTAAGCCTTTCGCACAGTAGAAAGACCCACAGCGTTTGAAACCAATGTGGAGAGCTCCCTGAGAAGTAAATCATGCCAACTGGTCTGTTTAATATATATTTTATCTAGTTTTAGGGACACATATAGGAATGATTTGGTCTTGAATGCTTGCTCTTGAGCTTTTCGGATTCCTTAGTAAAATCTCCATGGTGTATAACCTCTTAGAGAACTCTTGATCTATTCTGTGAAATCAGTTAAAACAAGGCACTTCAGTCTCTTCACTTTGAGGTTAGCAAATTTTGAGCTTTATTCAAGTTTCTGCAAACCATGGGCTAGGACTGTTTTGAGGGCAGTTTTTCCTGTCACTAAACTGGGGTCCTAATGTTTAGTGAGTGTGTGGTTGTGTTGTTGTTCAGTGCCACTGAGTTGGCTCTGACACGTGGCGACCCCGTGTATGACCGGACACGACACTGCCTGCTCCTGGGCCTTCCTTGCCATGGTTGCTATGTTTGAACCCATTGGTGTGGCCTCTGGGTCAGTGCATCTCCTTCAGGGTTTTCTTTGCTATCCCTGCCCCTCTCTTTTACCAAGAATGATATCCTTCCCCAGAGACTTGTCTCTCCTAATCGCTTGTCCAAAGCGCATGAGACACAAAATCTTACCATCTTCCTTTCTAAGGAGAATGTTGGTCGTATTTCTTCCAAGAGTGATATGTTTGTTCATTTGTCATCCATGGTACTTTCAATCTTCTTTAACCATCTCATAATTTAGATATGGGTGAAGAATGAGACCTGCCATATTGTGTGTGTTCGGCAAATACTAATTCTCACCTTTACTCCACTGTCCATCTAAGAGAACATTTATATTTTAACCTTAGAAATTCCCCCCAAAAGGAGTCTTTCCCAACAGGGGCACCTTTTTCCTAACTGAGGCTAATGCGTTGGCCCTTATGGTAGTCAACATAGAGAAAAATCAACAGATTTAATAAAGAAGAACTGTGCTATAAAGGAAACAAAAGTAGAATAGTAGACAGTAGCGTGCACTGGGTTTGGGTTCATGTTTTGTGTATCAGGAAGTTCTGTTTGTCTTAAGACTAGAGTTTGGGTTTTTTTATCCCCCTCCTTTTTCTTTTTCTTGTTTTTTTTGGGGGGGGGTGGCATCACTGCCCTTTGGTGGGAGTGGGAGGCACAGCCTTGCTCCTGGAGAGCTGCTGCTGGATTTGAACCGTCAAACCAGTGAGCCGCAGTCCCACACTCAACCACTATGCCTCCAGGTCTCAGTCCCCTTTTTCTTGAAGCAGAAAAAATCACATAGGATCTAGAGGAACCAGCATTGAAAATAAGCATACATTCACAGACTTGGCCAATGGTCTGAGAGAATTCACTTGAGACTAGAATAACTTTCTAGTTATTCTATTCTCTTCTTTCAGTTACGATCTGATACTGACAATGATAGACCTCATTCAGTGCCCTCTTCTGAATGTAGATTGCGTGGTAGTTATCTGCTAAAGTACTCCTGCAACCCAGGCAAAGAGAGAGTCTTCCACATGGCATTTTCATAGCATCCTGCACACAGTAAGGATTTCTTTCATAGTGGGGAGGGATGGGATACCAGCTAACCACTTCTCACATTAAGAAAGGCCCATCCTACTCAGTCGTTAGTTATCTGTGTGATTGTGGACACGCCATTTCATGTTCCTGACGCTAAATGTATTCACCTGAAATGTGAGTGGGCGATGGGTCATGCCCATAATTTAAAAAATTTTGTGAACAGTTGATGAGTGCTGACCAGTATTATGCAGACTATGGTGTAAAAATATAAAAGTAAACCTGCTCTGGTTGGGTGGTGGGGCTGAGGGTAGATGGAGAGAACTCTTTTTGCTCAGCCTCGCCATTGTCAGCTCCTGACCCCCCTTGCCAAGCCTTAGAAGATTCTGGAAGGTTGTTGAGCTCCTCAGGAATCCAAGGAGCACAGTTTGAAAACCAGTGCATTCTCTTTGGGTTTCTTTCAAATCAACCATTTAGACACTTAATAACTCCAGGGTTTAGAATTCTGGGGATTTTACATTGTTTGTGAGTACCCAAATTTGAAGAGGAAGGTTAAAATTATATATATTTTTTATTTATTTGCTTCAGTATGTAGAAAATCAGGGAATGTAGAGCCATGCACTCCTTAATATGGCCCCTCTAGCTGCTGTCTTTATGACTTGCACAAAATTATTGGGTAGGACTATGCAAATCAAGTGCTTGTGGCCCATCATAGGAATCAAACAGTTCACTAAGAATGCAAATAAGTTGCATGGAAGCCTTGAAGGGGTGGCCCATGCAAATCAGTTTTGTGGAACTCTCGCAAGAAAATTGGTCAGTGTGGCCATTGGTGTAGGATTAAAATGAGCCAACCCCAGAGGAGGGAGAGGGGGCCTCATTGCTATCAAGAAAGCCACAGATGTGAAGCAGATCCTTTGACCTGGGCTTCCCTTTCTGAGAACCTCCTTGAACCAGGGTACAGAGAAAGAGCTGGAAAACTGGAACAGGCACGAGATTAGAAGAAGTGGCAGCAGACACGGTGAAGGAGTGACAGCCAAACCAGGTGTGTGATAATGGAGAGCACTGCAGTGGTTGTCCCAACCCTTGGCATAGGTAATAACAGGGGATCAGGGGCATATTGAGCCACAGACATGGAGAGCTAAGGGCCTTTGTGGCAGGAGGCTTGCTGGAAGTGTGGGCTGCCTCTGGACATTTGGCAGAGCTAGGTTTGCCTACCTGTGAAGCAAGATATCTCCCAGCACCTTCAGGCTGAGACTTGCTGCTGGAGTAGGAGTGCCTCTGGGTACGTATTGGTGGAACTAAAGAGTGTGGTGAAACTGGCCTGAACAGTGTAGCAGCCAGGAAGAGAGAATCAAGAAAAAGGGAGAGAGATTTGCCTGTGGGCACAGCTGAGAAGTTCTGTTGGCTGAAAAAATATACCCTGAGTCACTCAGCATCCCACATTGTAATCGTTTGCTTCCCCAATAAAACCCATAACATCAAGTATCATCTATGAGCTATGTCTTGTCATTGCAATACATTATTGAACCCAGCAGAGAAGTTGAGAATGTTGTGGTAAGGACAGCCAAGGTCCGAACTTGTTGAAAGATGGAAGAGATATGTCTGACCTCCAAGTCTTAGAAATCAACCTTGGGTTTGTTCTCTCCCCTGGTGAAGGTAGAGCTCAGACAACCCAGTCACATCATTTAATAATTTGTGTTAATTAGGGTAATTCAAATATTTAAAAAATATTCTTATTTAAAGCAACACATATATGTAACTTTCCTAATCAGAAAAACTTATTAAGAAATGAACATATTTTCATCCATAAGTAATTAAGCTAATTAGAAAGATTATTAAGTCAGCACAAAAATTGAAATTAATGGTGTTAAAAAATAGCATTCTATTGACTCTAATCTAAAACTTTTATTTTAAGTCTAAAAACACCTTTCCTGAACTTGTAATGGAGGACCTCACACTGCTTCAGTGGGGGGAATGAGTCCTCTTCCTCTGTGGACAGAAAACCAAGGATTGAAACACATTATGTTTACAATGGCTAGGGACCACTCGAGGAGTCTCCTGCCTAGAAAAGTTTTTACAGTTGGATAGCAAAATGTGTCTCAGGAAGGGTGTTAAGTCAGTGGTAGATTCATCTTGTAAGCCGCTGTGGCATTGACTCCAACCCATGGTCACCTTAAGGACTAGGATGGAATGTTGCCTAGTGCCACTGTCATCATCACCAGCAGGTTTGATTCCACTGTGGTGGCTCCTTTGCCCTTCCTGCTCATTGAGGGTCTCCCGTACTCTTGGTCCTTAATGTCACCCAACATGATCTTCTCCACTATCAATCTCTCCTCTTGATGACATGATCTAAGTGCGTTTTAAATGCAGCTTAGACATCTCCTAATTTGCCTCCTTATTGTGAGGGGAACCAGCCCCTAACAAATAATCGTGGATCTGATAGGCGCAATTGTACAGCTATAATATATAAAGATTATAGTAAAGTCATTGAGAATGAGATAAGAGAGTAAAATAAAGGAGTCAGACACATTTCATGGTAGCATGCCCACCTCAGCCCTTCTTGGTGGTCCACGTGGGGGTGTGGGAGGAGGAGAGAGCAGGAGAGAGAGGGGAGAGGGCAGGAGGATCAGAGGAGACAGGACTTTATTTCTAAGCAAGGTTTCTATATAGTTGGGGGTGTGCAAGTCCCCTGATTACAGGTAACATCACAGGAAGGGGTTGTACCATAGACAATACAGCAATGAGAGGGGGCAGGGGTAATCTAGGGATATACATGTAATAGGGATATACATGTAAGAGGGATTAGGGGTACACCTGTGGTAAGATGTAGGATTTAGGATTTAGGATGTAGATTTAGGATTGTAGCCCAACCTTGGATGTCACTGATTTGTTTTGACTTGTTCTAAGCTTTCCAGGGAAACCACCACTATCCTATCAATAGAGTGTGAGCCCCTCCTATGATGAACCACACAGTAGGCGGATTGCTCTGGATGGCTGGTGTCTTTAGGGAGAATATCTCCAAACATCTGACCTCCCACCGTGTGCTGATAAGCAGTCTCAAAGGTTTAGCATATACTTGGGGGAGACAAGCTGGGGAAAAGGCCCTTTTACATCCCACACCTTATGAATTGGTATGGTATTCAGGATTGAGCAGTCCCTGGAGAAGGACATCATGCTTGATCATGAAGTCAGTGAAAAACAGAAGGACACCGTCACAATGAAGTGACATAGTGTTAGAAATCATGCGCTCAGACAAAGCAATGATTGTGAGAGTAGTGCAGGCTGCAACAGTGTTTTATTAGTTGTACACAAGGTCACAGTGAGTCTGAACTGACTTGCTGTCACCTACCAACAACCACAGATCACAGTCTTGTAGGTTCTAGAAAGTAGGACACTCTCTGTCCTTTCTGTTTGCACTAGCCCAATGACACACACTAGGAAGCAGAGCCCAAGGTCAAAGCTGAGCCTGGAGAACTGACTCTAACAATCATTAAGCCTTGCTTCCCCCTAACATGTGAAGATCAAGAAGGGTACAGAGCAACTGAAAAAGTTCTTCTTCTTATTCTGTCTCTGCCCCTTAAGGAATTCCAAGGTGATTGGGTTTCTTAACTTCACCAGCAAAATCAAAAGAAGTGAAAAAGTTTTATTTTCAGTGCCTGACTGGCCCCTTTAAAGAGAGTTGGGGAGATAATAGATAGGTAGAGAGATGGGTGCAGACAGGAATGGTTACAGTAGCCAGACAGATCTATATTCAGTTTATTATGTTTGATTTTCAGAGTTAATTGAGTGTTTTGCCTTAAAATTGTCTTTTTCTTCCTTTCCCTCTCTTTGCTGTAATTTAAAAGGTGATAGGTAAAGGAAAGGAAAGGAAAAAAGAAATCAATTTCAAAGTTTCCTTTCCAAAGCTGTCCCCTGGTCTCAACGGTCATTTCTTTAAACCCAGCACCAAGTAGTCAACTCAACTGGCTTTATTATGACCTCCTGACTAAAGTGTTTGGTCACTGTGGGCATAGAGAAGTAAGGGGGTTGTGGGCAAGGGTGCCCAATCACATTCACCCAGGAAGCCAGCATCATATTTGAATTGTTCCGGGCCTTTGCTTAATCTCAGAAACATGTGCTTCTGCTTAGACTGATAATACCTTACGTTTGCTGACAAAACACACTCGAGTTTATGTGAGGTAGCCCTCAGCCGACAGCAAGGTGAGGCAAACAACAGCAGAACCCCAGCCAGATCAGTCACCCGCCAATGAATTCTGACTCATGGAGACCTCACGCGGTTCAGCGTAGAACGGGGCTCGCTAGAGCTTTCAACAGTTCTGATCTCTCAGGAGTAGATGGCCAACCCTTTCTTCCATGATGCTACTGGGTGAGTTAGAACCGTGGAACTTTCTGCTTGTCGCCCAGATCACACAGGGCCGGCCCCTGCAAAGTAGACGGGGCAAAGTAGCTATTAGTTGGCACACTAAGCACTAGAATGAGTTAGCAGCCAAGGTCACAAAAGGTCAAAGGTA
Source organism: Nesogale talazaci (assembly GCA_004026705.1). Lineage (NCBI taxonomy): Eukaryota > Metazoa > Chordata > Mammalia > Afrosoricida > Tenrecidae > Nesogale > Nesogale talazaci. Next base: position 34,309 of record PVJH01006561.1, on the reverse strand, counting down.
GGCTTTCTTATTTTGCCGGTGAGAAAACTGAAGATCTGGCAAAATAGTTTTTCTCAGATTGTTTAGCTGGAAAGTGATTGAGCCAGTTGTTCAACTTGAGCTTTCTAAATCCAAGTATCAGGCTGTTTCATCCAGACTTGGGCTGGTCTTCAGGAATGCCTAGCTACAGTCATGTGGAGTCCTCAATGACTGTGCGTGCGTCATTGCACTGGGCATAGGAAGGTACTCACATTTATAACCAACACTGTGCCATTGATTGATAATTTCGGGTAAGCAGAAAGAGAGATAGTTGAGATGAAAATTAATATATTTTTTTAAAATACACTTTACAATGCATGATACTTTTTTTCTTCTCATTGTGAAAAGGAAACTGTGATTATATGGTGAGGGGAAATACACGTGGATTAAGCTCCTGGTGAGTCCCTCTGTCCACGGAGCAGGGAAGTGAACAGCCTTGCTAATATTGCAGATATAGTTAGGGTAAAATTTAGCACTCTATCATTTGAGCTCCCTTACGATCCATTTAAATTTATTCTAGTTTTTAATATTTTCAGCTTTCTTTTCCATTGAGGTTCTTAATCTGTTTAACTTTGTTATTCCTGTTGCTATTTTTCATTAAAGAATACTTTTCTATATATGAAATTCAGGATGGATAAATCTATTGAAACAGTAACTGGATATTAATGGCTCCTTGGGGTTATGGCAAGAAGATTGGGGGAAATGGGAAGCTAATAATGATGAATACAAGAATAAAGAAACTTTTAAAACTGATTGCAGTGATGATTTTACAACTCTCCTTTATGTGATGGAACTATTGAATTGTGTGATATGTGAATGATATGTCAGTAAAACTGTTGAAATATGTTTTGTTGAATACTTGAAAAATGTAGAGGAATGTGAAAAAGAAGTAAAAATAAATCCTAACTGCTCAAGACAGAAATCACAGCTGTGACATTTGCTGTATTTACTTCTTTAATTTTCTCCTTGCGGGTCTGCTTCTCTCTCTGTTTTTCTCGTACCCTTTTAACTGTACAGTTGTTATTTTCACTCAATAAATTGTGAGCATTTCTCCTTGTCATTTGTTTTAGGAAATTTAATTTTAACGATTATCAAATATTTTTCATATTAATATAAACAGAACCCTTAAAAAGCCACAAGTATTGTCATCAAATGATGCTGAAGTTGTAGCAACCCAATCAGTCAGAGTAGAACTGTCCCATCGGGTTTCCCGGGATGAAATCTTTGCTTTGCCTTTGCGGTTTCTGTCTTCCCTTTCTCGATTGCAGAAGATTATCCCCATTCAGAGATGACATTATTCTTTTCTTGCATTTTTAAATTTAGCTGTTCAATATGTGTGAAATGTATTTTTCACATTAAATAATACAATGAATGTCTTCTTTTTCTTCCAAGTTGCAGACTTCTCCAATACCACTTATTAAATAACACATCTTAACCCTTAATGCTTCTCTGATAACTGCTGGATTGCATCAACTTTTGTATTGACATATCGATATGTGCCATTGAGTTGATTCTGATTCATTGTGACCATATAAGACCAAGGAGTTTCCTGGGCTGTCATCGCTATGGGAGTTAATCACCAAATCTTTTCTCCTGAAGAGCCGCAGAAGCTTTGTGACAACTAGTCTTTTAGTTAGCAGCCACATGCTTACCCATCACACTGATAGATATGAGACTCTCCAAGGTATTCCAATAAATGTTCAGTGGTGCTTCCATCAAGGTGACACTATTTTAATTATTATAGCTTTACATTATAGACTCACTCTTGCATGACAACTGGCCTATAGTACTCTTAATTTTTATAGATTTTTTTTAAAACATGGAAGTACTTGGTGGATGTGTTAGCCTGGGTAAACCAAATATCTATATACTCGAGTACAAACTGATCCAAATATCAACCAAGGCAACTAATTTTAGCACAAAAACTGAATTAAAGATGTGGCAAAAATCTTGGCTTTTACTCATGTATATATGGTAACTACCACGGTGGGTTTTACCGATAAGCAAGTAGTGCAAGAATTAGGAAATCGTGACCACAATTCTAATACTGTTTGCCATCTAATCTTTTGGGGATACTAAAGAACATCCAGACACATTGCCAAGTTAATTTCAATTCCTGTGTAGCAAACTAGGATTGCTTTATGGAGTTTTCTTTTTAAAAATTTTAAAGAAAAAATAATTAGCAGTTTTGTTGGTATATCCTTCATGTACAATATAATTAGATGGTTTCAATATGTTAATGAGTTGTGCAATAATCACTGCAATCACTTTTAGAAAATCTCTTCATTCTTGTATCCATTATTATTAGTGACCCGTTGCACCAACCTTCTTTGCCATAATCCTACAGAACTCTTACTTTCATTACTGTTTCTCTGGACTACCTATCCTGATGGACCCTGAGCCCTAGAAACAAGGAGCCATGGGGAAACCCCTGCCAGTGCTGGATACACAAGACTCTGCATCCACTGGCCTGTGATTGTCCTGGTGTCATTGCATGTGCCTCATGAGTTGGAAGGAGACTTTATAGACTGGTATTGGACATATGGGCTAATATCAGACTTACAACCTTGGACTGGACTAAGTTGGGATGCTTTCTCCATGCTCTAGTCCTCTTGTATATAAATATTTTCCTTATATCCACATGCGTGTTTATGACTTTGTTTCTCTAGTCTACCCGGACTAGCACATATATTGCTGCATATTCTGTTGATCAAACTACTCTCTACCATCTCAACACTTCTGGGGAGGTACCAAGACACCATACTAACCCAAACAAAAGAAACACTGCCAGGTAAATCTACTGCTTGAATGGAAAAAAACCTCCTAGTCAGTCACCTCAGGGTTTTAGACAACCCACAACTGTTAGGATCCATTACTGCGCTTCTCCATTTAGCCCTACAAACAAACAAGCAAACAACAAACAAACACACTCCTTGCTGTCCAGTCGCTTCCAATTTATCACAAGCTTCTAGAACAGGGTAGAATCACCATGTGGGGTTCCCAAGATGGTAGCTCTTTACAAGAGTCAAAAGCCTCATCTTTCTCCTGATGATTTTGAACTATAGACCGTGGGATTAGCAGCCCAACGAGTAATCCACTACACTATCCAAGGCTCATTCTCACTTACCCAGGCATACAGAAACTGCCCAGATGGCTATCGCCTCAAAAAAGGTAATGGGCTGTGATCAATGGAGCAAGAGGACTGAGCTCCTGAAGGGTTTAGTGGGTCACGTAGAAGGCTAATCCTTTGAGTGTGAAGCCTTGTCTGAAAGAACCGATGCTCTGGTGTGACCCTACTGGTGGCTGGGGTGCATGATGTGCCCATCGCGTGCTTGGGAGGGGGGGTGCTAACGTGGGACTTTTGTGGAGTTTTAGAAGTTGCATAACGATATCTCCACAAGGACAGACCATCTCCTACAGGGAATACACCAGCTGCTGTGTGGCTGTTTACTTTTATGACAGTTTTGAAGTGCTGGCCTATCTCTGCAGGAAGGGACTAGCCTTCTCTTTGTGTGGTCTTGAATGGGCTTTTAAGCACTCAGCAGGGTGTGTTATGAAGGCTGTAACTGGTCAGGGACATGAGAGGCTGACGGAAAATTTGGAAAAGCTGGGAATACGTGCACATACACACACTGAAAATTAAGGAAGAGGGAAATGATTTTTAAGGGTCACATGTGTTTTCTGGAACAGTCTCAGATGATGTCAAGAAAAAGATGCTGTTGGCTCAAATTTGTTATTATTGTTGTGTCTTGGCAAGTTGACTTTAAGTTACAGGGATTCCAGGAAAACCAAACTCATAGCGACCCTGAAGGACAGGGTAGAACTGTCGCTGTGAGTTTCTGAGACTGTCACTCTTTACAGGAGTAGGAAGCCTTAACTTTCTCCCCTGCTGTGGCCTCTTAGTTTCCAACTGCTGATTTTGCAGTTAGCTGCCCAACTGGTAATCCACTATGCTGTCAGGGCTCCTGATAGAGTGAAAATGCCCCAAAGGCTGTGCAGGGCTGTCCTCCTTACAGACACAGACAGCTTCATCTCCCTCCTGTGGAGCAACTGTTAGATTCGAATTACCAGTCTTGTGGTTAGGGTCTTGCTCAAGCAAGGAACCACCAGAGTTCCCGTGCAGCCTTAGAATGATGCAAGGAAAACTATTATTGTTCCAGATGGGTATAGAAATAGCTATTTTCACAAGAATTTTTAAAACTATAACACTAATGTCATTTTTCACCTTTTCGAGGTGGAAGGATGGTGTGAAATTTCCTTCCTTCCAGTTTTGTGCAAGGATCAATTCACTAAGGGTGAGACAGCCCCTCTGCTTAAGACCAGAGCCAGAAGATGGGAAGCCAAGAGGAAGGAATGAGGGAACAGAACAAGGAAACAAAGAGACACCAGCAAGATGGGGGTAGAAACTGAGCTCCTGTAAGCTCAAAGCCAAATTCACTGTCCTAGAGTTGACTGCGACTCCCAGTGATCCCATAAGACAGGGTAGAATGGCCCTGTGGGTTTCCAAGACTATAGGTCAATACAGGAATAGGACCCTTTGTCGTTTTCCAAAGTGGCTTTGAACTGCTGACTTTGTGACTTGTGACTGGTATCCAAACACGTAACCACTTCAGCACCAACGCTCTGACAAGTGCTAGAGGCCGGCTAATGAGAACTGTGATTTGATGGTAATCTTCCAAGAGGAGGCTGGTCTTTGAAAAAGTCACTGACCTTGTCCTACTGACTGGTATATGAGGAGATGCACAGAGGAGACTGGCAATGGGTGAGACTTCTGAGGTTGCTGTGTCGGGGGCCGGGACCGAAGTGAAGCTTGTCTGTTGACTATTGCTGTTCGATGATAAGTCTGTCTCCTTCAAATTCTTACTACACTACAAGCAGGCTCTTAGGCATTCTAAGTCCTAAGAGTTGATAACAGTTCGGGGAAAGTAATTGGCTCCTAACCTATGGAGGAATCTTCAGTATATTTCTGACAGAGTGGAATGATAGAATTCTTAAACCTGAAAGATGCCTGATCCTAGATTAGAGGTGAAGATTGTGGGATCTAGGGTCAGGGGCCTAGTTTTGAATTTGTGCTGTCCTGTGCTCTAGCAGGACTTCAGAAAGTTAGTGCCACTTTGAAAGCTTTGAAACCCTCTGTCTCTAGAGTGTGGATGGGCCTCCACAGAATGTGGTGAGGATGGCTTTTGATGGTATAGGTTAGTTAGCATAGCTCAGTGAAGGTTAGTCCTTAGTAAGCCGCCACCACCACCCCCATCATCATCATCGTCTCTCGTGTCCTCTTTAGTCGATAAATGAGGTCCGAGGCTGGAGAGGTGGAGGCCTTCTCACCTAGTGGACTGCAAGTAGAAAATCTCTAACGTAAGAAAAGTCTAGGAGACAGCTGAAACTTGAGTATTTCTTTGAAAGCTGATTGAGCATTTGGGGGGTCTATCACTTTTTTTTAGATCATGTGTGCCTCACCTAAAATGAAATAATGGTATTTTGTTAAAGGTTGTATTCTAGGCTTAACAATGAAAAAGGAGGTGATTTACTGAGGGGAAGAATAAGGCAGAATTATATTTTGCAAAAAGTAATCACCGTTTCTTGAGTATTGTAAAGGGAGTAAAATTACGGAAGATTAGATCAGCTTTATCTCTAAGGAGCTGAGGTCTGGTAAGAGAAGGGCTGCATTCTGCTTCTTAGAGGCCTAGATTTTCCCCTAATCCGGGAATGCTAAGCTGCTTAAAGGCTGAATTTCCCAAGATTAGGCAGGTGATTCTTCTTCCACGCCATCCGAAGACTGATGCTCTATAAAAATGCTGGTTATTATTATGACTATAAAGATCATTTTTCAGTGACTATACCTTGTAAGCAAGGCAAAGCCCATTTTACATCCAGAGAGTACTAGGGAAATGATCTAGTGGTGAAGTAATTACAGAATGCTTATACATATTTTCCCTCCTTCTTAAAAATCAATGTTTTCATTTTTGGATAAGTGTGTATTGTAAGAAAGACTGTAGAGACATCCTGAGCATCTCTTGCTCAGTGTTCCCAGCAGTAACAATGTGTGTCAGTATAGTACAGTATCATAAGCAGGAGGTCGATATTGATGCAGGTAAGGTGACATCAGGATTCCATTCCTGCAAGGCACCAAACTCTCCCACCTCACCCCCTCCTTAGGCCCTGACATTGACACATCAGTTTTACATTTCCATAATTTTGTCATTCTAAGAATGTTATAGGAATGAAATAATATAGGAATGTAACCGTTTGTGATAAACCTTTGAAACTCATCCAGGGTGTTGTTTCTAACAATAATTCATTTTCATTGCTGAATAATATTCCATGGTATAGATTTCCATGGTATAGATTTACTGTGGTTTCTTTAACACGCCCCTGTCAAGCAGTCTGTGGTGTCACGTCTTTGATCTGACGATTATAAATTCAGCTTCTGTACGTATTCAGGCACAGATGGTTTTGTGTTGACATACACTTCCGTTTCTCTGGGATAACACCCAGCAGTGCAATTGCTAGGTCTTATGGTCATTGCATATTTAAGTTTTAAAGAAGCAGCCACGGTGTTTTCCAGCGTGATGGAAAGACTTTCTAATCTGGCCGGCAGGGATTGAGTGTCCCGAGTTTTCTGCATCTGTGTCAGCATGGAGCTGCTGTCACCATACCAGCCGTTCAGGCAGAGATACCGCCCTCACTCATTGTGGTTTTAGCTTGGATTGCCTTTCTGGCTCCTGTGGGGATTCCTCGTTCTCACTGACCCTTGACTTTACCAAGCTGCGTGTCTTTTGCCAGGGACTATCTCTCCGCAAACTATGTCCAGAGAGCATGAGACGAGATATCCCCACCCTGGCTTCTAAGGACCACTGTGCTGTGCTTTCTCCTTGGTCTCTTCTTCTGGACATCCATGGTACTTTCCTTACTGTTCACCAACACCATAATCCAAGTGCATTTGTTCTTCTCTGATCTTCCTTATTCATTGGCCAGCTAAATACATATATATTCATATATATATTCATGTGTATTTATATATGTGTGTGTGTATATATATATGTATATATGTGGCTGTGGAAAAGCCATGGCTTTGACCAGGTACACCTCAATCCTCAAAGTGACATCTTTGACAATTTAAAGACATATATGGGATCCCACATTCTGGATTGGTGATGGTGGAGGGCGAGTTTTTCCCTTGGACTTTGCTTGTCTGGATAAAGTGGGGGTCTTACTTTGTTTCCTGCTGTACTTGGATATGTGGTTGTTTACTGAATGCCTTCTGAGATTCTTCCTAACTAGTCTTTTGACTAGGGATAGCGGGCTTTGATTTTTAATGGAATTAGTATCACACACAAATAAAAGTATGCTAAAGGGAATTAAAAAATAAAAAAAAATTACAGCTGTACATAAATTCAAGCTGGATTCAGATGAGAACTTGGAACTGAGGATATCATCACTGAGGCCAGATGGACCTTAGCTAAAAACAGAGAACACAAGAAAGATGTGTACCTGGGACTGACTGACTTGGCAAAGTATCCTACTGTGTGGAGTGTCACATTGTGAATAATGGGCACCGAATTGTGTTCTTGTACCTAGACAAAAAGGCAGTTACTCAGACAGAAGAAGGAGATGCTGCATGGCTTAAAATTAGGAAAGGTGTGTGGCAGGGTTATAGCCTCTCCCCATACTGGTTGAGTCTGTATGTTGAATCAAGAATTTGAGAATTTGGATTACATAAAGAAGAATGAGGCATCAGGATTGGAAGATCCTTGTTATGCAGAAGACACAGTCTTGTTACTGGAAATGAAGGGGACTTGAAGCATTGACTAAGAATGATGGATGCCTACAAGTTTGAGTGAGGATGATCCCTCAACATAAAAAACAAAAACAACTGAACCAACAAGCAACTTCCTGATAATAGGAGAAAAGATTGATATTGGCCAGGATTTCATTTTACTTGGATCCATCTTCAATGCCCCTGAACACAGTAGTGAAGGAATCAAATGGGGTGTGACATTGAGCACATCTGTAGTAAAAGATCTATTGAAAGTGTAAAAATGCAGTATACTATCTCGGCCCAACAGTCTGGTGTGTTTGCTTTGCTACAAAATGAATCTTTATTGTTTTCATTTGTTCTAAGACTTGGGCGCTGTAGGGACAGGATCAGGGAAGAGAGGCTGAGGCCAACAGATGGCCCTTTGTAGGTGGCTGTGGGCCGGAGACTTAACCAGCCCTTCCCAGGGGTGGGCCAGCTTATGGAATTTGGTCTGTGGTCACTCATCATCTTGAGGAGGTTCCTCATCTAGGAATTGGTTCCCCAGAAAGTCACAGAGATGGGGGTCTGTGTGAGTAGACCCCATAGTATGCAGGTCCAGAAGGGACTGGTTGAGATTCTTCTCCAGGGCCAGGGCTGCTTCCATGGCATCCATGGGGTCTACCACACTCATTTTGGGAATGAGTTCTTCCCACCCTGGAAAGGGATACAGCAGCCACGCTGGTTTTGCAGGTTTATCTAACTGCCAGTCTGTTAATCCCCAACTCTCTGGAGCAGGAGATGACAGGCATCGGGTAAAGCATGACAGACTGATGCAGACCTGTGGTTGTCATTTACTGCAGTCTCAGTGGTTCTGACTCCCAACATCCTTATGTGAAACGGAATAAACACTGCACAGGCCGGCACCATCTTCAAGCTCATTCGTGTGTTTGATATGGTTGCAGCAGCCACTGTGTCTATCCGTGTCATGAAAGATTTTCTGTGTTGCTTGTTGACCTCTCCTTCTACCAAATATGTCCTTTTCCAGTGATTGATCTTTCCTATTGATGCGACCAAACAATCTTGGCATCCTCGTTTCAAAGAAGCATTATGGTTGTACTTACTTCTTCCAGAATGGATTTGTGCATTTTTCTGGCAGTTCAGGGTATATTCAGTTTTTGTTGTCAATAACACAAATCATATGTGTCAATTCTCCTTCAGTATTCCATTTTATTGGCCAATTGTCACATGCAGAGGAGACGGTTGAACACCAGGGCTTCATCCAGGCACATTTTAGTCCTCAACGTGCCTTTGCTTTTTAATACTTTCAAGAGCCCTATGCAGTAGAGTTTTCAATGTGATAGGCCATTTGATTTTCTTGAACACTGCGTCCATGAGTGTTAATCATTCATCTAAACAAAATGCAGTTCTCATGAAGCTAAACACCTTTCAGTGGTTTAGATTCCAGACAGCTTGAAAATGGTATTAAAGACACTTATTGAACACTGACATGCTCCCTGCACTGTGCTTGATGACATGCTTGCAGGTATTATTCAATTAAGCCTCGTGGTTCTCTAAATTGTGGATTTAGTATGTACATACTGAGTTCTGCCTACAAAGTAGAACTACTTCTTCCCCTGTATTCATGGAAAGGAATGAATGCTTTTCAACTGGCTAACTCTTAGACTGTTCTCAAATTGTTGTTTGATGCCATCAAGTTGACAATCACTTATGGTGACCTATACAGAACGACACGCTTCCTGGTGCCAGATCTTCCTCACGATTGTTTCTTGTGATTAGTTACTGCGCTTCATCCATCTAGTCTCCTCTGCATCCCCCTACGCCCACCCCAAACCTTTGGTGATGAAAGGCAGACACGCCCTTCTCTGGGCACCCATAGCCAGATCACCACATGGCAGACCATCATCTAGCTTGAAAGGAGCTGTGGTGGTATAGCGGGTGACCAGCTGAGCTGATAGACAGCAAGTCCACAGTTGAAACCACCAGCTAATCCACAGGAGGAAGATGTAGCTGCCTGCTCCTGTTAGTATTTATCACCTTGGAAACCACCAAGGGCAATTCTGCCCTGTCCGAGAGGGTCGCTGTGAGTCAGAAGTGATCTCGTGTCAGTGAGGTGAGGTGAAGTATCTAGCTTATAGGATCCTAACCAGTGTAGAAGGATCTACATCTTAATGCCGTCCATTAATCCACAGAACTAATTAGCTTGGTCTGAAAGGAAGTGCAGTATGTGACAGAGGAACACATCTACCAGTTTATCGACAATTAGATTGGTTCATTTTTAAAAGTTGGATAAGATCCAACGAATACTTTGTAGAGCCTGAATTTGGGTTGTAAAGACACATACACACACATACACACAAAGAGTGAATGAGGTGCATTGTTTCGAATGGCATTTTTTTTCTCCAAGCATGAGGTGAGTGACAGATTACTGAATGGATGATAGAGTGTTCTGAGCAGTGTGGTTTATTATACATTGTATCTTGTCTGCTGTATACCACTGGTCTGTCTTGGGTCTATGCCTATCCACCTGAATATTGATAAGATGAGGGAAATGATGCTTTCTGTCTGCCCTGAGGATATTATGGGTATTAATAAGCTAACATCTATAAAGAAAAGGTCTCCAAGCAAATCTTTTACATTTGATAGCAAGAAACGTCTGGATTGGGGAAAAGTCAGAATAAGTGATTACTTAGAATGTTAAAAAAAATCACTTTCAAGAACATACAGTAATGAGAACTATGATTTATTAAGTGGCTTGATGGGTCTTTTTTATTGAATATATAATAATTCTAGGGAAGTTGATATTGATGTCCATGAATTATAAGTAAGGAGGTCCTGCCAGAGTGCTTGCATGCCATTTGTTCTTGGCCATTTCTCTGGAGCTTATGGCTGTGTTCTTCAATAAAGCAGAAGAGTGAAATGAAGGGGAGTCACCCTTAAATGGCCCCAGAATTCACACCTGGAAGATATGAATGACATCGAATTGAAGCAGAATGTCTACTTACACAGGAGGGCAGAGTCATTAAGGATCTCGCCTTCTGAAATCAGATAGGCCTAGATCCCATCCTGAAACCATAGCTAACCATGCACGGGGCTTTGCCTAATCACCTCATATCTCTGACACCAGCTGTTCTCATCTCTACAATGAGGCAAATGACAATCACACATCTATCACCAAATTGTTGGAGAGGTGAATAAGATAGCGCATGAAGTACATGAGCTGTTGTTATTATGTATAGCATTTGTGAGGATGGCCTGGGCCCGGACGGTGTTTCGTTCAGTTGTACCTAACAACAAGATGAATACGCATGTTAGCACCTTGACTAGAGGTAATAGAAAACAGTGATGCTCTTTCCCTGTTAGAAGCTGCACAAGAACTGAGAATGCATTTGCTTTTATCACAAGATGATAAATTCACACACAACATCTTACCTCCTAATCACTCTTTCTTATTTAAAGTAGGAGCAAGGAAATGACAGATCTGATCTTACCTTCGGGAAGTTTAACCAGTCCTGGGATTGGGTCGGGGATCTAGGACTGCTGTGGTTATGACTCTGGGATCCCAAGCCTCCTGTCTTTGTCTCAAGCACACCCTAGCAACACAGTGGTTAAAGGGCTAGGCTGGTACCGAAAGGTGAGTGGTTTGAATGTTGGAGTTAATGCCTAGGAGAATGATGTGGCAATCAACTTGCTTAAAGATTTATAGCTTGGGGAACCCCAAGGGGCAGTCTCACCATTCTGCCCTAGTTGGTCCTTATGAGCTGGGATTACTCAATGGGAGTGCTCTGGGTTTTGTATTTATCTGAAATGGGTCCTGCTATTGCAGTGGCTCATTCGATGATGGGCTGTTCAAACCCACCCGACACTCTGTGGGGACATGAAACGTAGCAGGTCAGGTTCGATTCTAGTTCCCTTCTGCCCAATAGGGTTGCCATGGATGGGAATCAACTCAAGGGCAGTGAGTAGGGTTCGCGAGTATTTGGTCAGAATTCCTGCATGGTACAAAAGGTTAACTAGAGTGCATGCGGAAAGATTGGGGGGGTTCAAGTCTCCTTAGAGATGCTTCAGGAAGAAAAAAGGGCCTGATGATCAAACTCGGGGGCGGGGGGGAGAACAAAAGCAAACAAACAAACAAAAGTCACCATTGAAAATTTGATGTAACAGTCTCACTCTGACCCACATGTGGGACCCACTCTTTCTTTGGGTAGGTTATTTGCTTTTGAATTGATTTTTATGCTAGACGCAGTGGTTCTCAAACCTTTCTCCTGCTCTGACCTTTTCATACAGTTCCTCATGTTGTGGCGACCGCCCCCCCCTCAATCATCAAATTGTTTTCATTGCTACTCCATCACTAGTATTTTACTACTGTTACGAATTGGATGACCCCTGTGAAAGGGCCATCTGACCTCAAAAGGGGTTGCGACCCACAGGTTGAGGACCCCTGTCCCAGAGTGTGGCAGGCAGTTGCTGGCCACGTAGAAACTCCAAAGTAGCCAGTCAGTAGCAGGGGCCCCAGGAATCATTTACTGTGGATAAAAGGCCAGTGTCTGCCGGCTAGTTTTCTCTCAGCTGCACCTGCATCCTCGCTTCCAGATGTCCGCGCAAGTCCTGCAGGCGGGTCAAAGCAGTTATTTGAAGGTTGAGAGTTGATAGGATTGTAGATCCCCCCGGTGTTTCCCAGAACAGAGCTCGCATTCTGGGAATCTCGGGTGCATGTGACTTCCTGAGTGAGTCTGTGATTCACACTGAGACATGCCGAGGCTGGGCAGGGCACAGTCTGTAGATTCAAATCATTTCATTCCCCCAGGAGAGGATGAGGTTGCCGAGAACCCTCTTTGCTGGCCCACACTCCCCACGCGTGCACCAAGCACCCTGTCCCAGGGCCCCTGATGTGTGCAGCCTCCTAATCGCCAGTGCCGGCTCCTCTGAGGTGGGGAGGCTGCAAAATCACCAACACCGAGGGCGTGCTAGGCAGGCAGCTTCCTGCACACTGTGGTCGGTGTTAGAGAAAGTCGCAGTTGCTCCGACAGAGGCAGGACTGCAGGGCTTGGAGGAGGTAGTGGTCCCTCTCCTGGCGCTATCTGCCCCCGAGGGTCTGCTGTTCCCAAGATGGGCACCCTACATTGCCATATCTGCAGTGAAATTAACTCCAGCTCAGAAGGTAAGTCTTTCAACTCACCTTTAGCAGAAGGGAATGTGAGCTGCCGTGGGGGTGGGGTGCACCCCAGTCTCCTGGCAGTGGGCATAGATGATACTGGGCCAGTTGTGGTAAAAGGAAGCTTAAAAATGGGCCAGAGGTTTGAAGCAGTCAGATGAACTCCGTGGTCCTGGAGGAGGGCTGAGAGGATAAACAAAAGGAAGGGGAGGGGACTCAGATGTTTTTCCCCCACCCCCTAACGCAGCTCCCATTTTTTCTTAGAAATGCTGTCTCCAGGCTGGTACCGGATCGGGTCTTTGGCATGAGCTAGGTCTGTGAGGCTCCCCATTGTCCTTTATAATTTCTGTTTCCTTACTGCTGCATGGGTGCAGGCAGACACGAGCAGAGTTGCATGTTGTCAATACTGGCTGCAGAAGTCAATAAGCAGGCAGACAGGGAGTGAAATTGGAGGAGGCAGCTATAGATTTCTTAGGTTATTTCTTGTGAGTTTTTCAGAACTTGTGTGATTCAGGCTTGTTAGTTGCTATTTTGAGCTGGGCTGAGACAAGCACATCACCCCCATACCCCCACCCCCCTCTGCCTCTAGTGCCCCCAGATGTTGTCTGCAGCCTCCCAAATCACAGACATCTGGCTGGGTTGACTTTCTTGGGAGCATGAGAATGTAGAGGCGACTGATGGAATTGAGGAAGTAGGAAATGGTCGTGGGAAAAGTCAATGCCCCGAATTCTCCCACACAGTCATAGAAACCTGGAGACAGTGATCAGAAGGGTAGTGATTGGGTAGGGACCAGGAACTGTGCCTCATGCAATTCGTGCTTGGGACAACAAATGCTTGTTGACTGACTGTTAGAACCAAACTGTCTGCTTTGCTGATGATCACAGATAGGCATTCAGGTTTCTTCTTAGAATGACAAGATGGAGTGGTAAGGGAAGCTAAGACTGATTGGTAGGGAAATTGGATCATGGATCATGCCGAATAGTAGACTAATTCACTCAAGTGGAATGATCAGGTACACAGACACAAAGTCAGTCCATCCACCCACCCACCCACTTATCCATCCATCTACCCACCCACTCAACCCATCCATCCATCCATCCATCCATCATATATCCACGTAGTGTCCGTTGAGAGTTTAGTAATGACCTGGATCCAGAAGAATTAAAGGCAAGTTAGAAGATAAAACCTAATGCAAATTAGCATGATTAGGGACAAAAATGGCAGAAAATGAAGGTTCAGCTAACTTTCACATGTCTGCGGTTCTGCAGTAAGTAACGTGGTTGAAAGATAATTGAAACATAAGGGTAACTGTAATTTTCATTTAAGTACTTATTCCACTTTCCACTTCCACCAGCATAGTATTTAAAGCTGTGAGCTGAGAGGGAAACGGATGGAATGTCTGCTCTTGCCTGCCTCCATCAAACTCATGAGGTCAAACTCATCCAGGGCCAGTGGCCACAGCAGCCTAGGTGACGGAGTCATACCTGGAGATCGAGTCAACCTCGTGACCTCAGGAGGGAAGGTAGCAGAGAACCTAGTGGTCCTTCATCATTTCTCTGGTTCTTGTGCACACTTTTCTATTTCTATCTCTCCCCTCCTTTGAAACAGAATCAGGAAAAACATGGCCTTTCTTCTCATCTGGCATCATAAACTACTCTATTATTTTCTTGGTTACTGAAATATTTTATCACTCGCTGATAAGTTTCTCCTTAGCCTCCTGACCATCATTTATATAAAAACTCCTCAGGCTGTCTGGAGCTGGAATTGCCTGCAGAGTGGGCACACTGGGGACAGGGACTGGGACTCAGGGTACGCTGATGAATGTCTGCAAGTGGGAGACCCGGGAGCCTGGCTGGAAGCCACGCTGAGCAGATGTCTACCTTGCTGGGTCAGCTCCACTTGGTTCAGCGCAGATTTCCCGGTTCTGACCTGGAATTGAGGGAGGCATGCATGTACTCACTCAGTCCAGGGGGATAGTGATTTAGCCTGGACTGTGTAAGGTATAGCATTGTGTGCAGACTCAGGATCAAACTCAGGGCCCCCCCCCCCCTTCCCTCAACATGGATACTTGGAAGCTCACAAACATCCCCCAGCTGAGGATCCAGACCAGCAAGACAGTAGAAATGCATTCCCATATCATGAACTATGGTGGCAACTGAGTGAGCGTGCTTAGTCTCTGGTGTGAAAGTCAGGATTCCAGGCCCATAACAATCTGTTTTACCCTACGACTTTTCCTTCAACAATCTCTTGAAGCCATTGGTGCAATCTAATCTCGCCCTCCTGGACCCCAAGAGGTCTGAGAATAATAGGGCACAAATTTGTACGTGGAGGGTCGGATCACCTCAATGGATGCTTCCAAGGCCCCCCATCTCTGGTCAGAGGTTGTCCTCCAATAACCATTGGCTTGGACCCGTGCCCACTTTTGGTAGCATAGCTCCGGTCCTGAAAGCCAGCAGCTGCTCAGAGAGGACGTAGGTTTCAAGTAGACAGAACATGTTCACATTGGAAGCCTCCTGTTGAATGACCCTCAAAGGACAGAGGATAGGTTGTTTCAGTGGCTTTCTCCCAGGCACGGCTTAGGTTTGCTCAGGGCTTTTCCATTTTTGGGGTTTAGAGCGTTCAGCATGTCAGGCAGACCCTGTGTGTCTCCTCCTCTCTAAGAGAGGGTAATGAAGGGTCAGGAGATGTGGGTTAGGGGCCTGACTTCACAACTACTGACCACTGATGGGACAAGTGACTTGACTTGCTGATCCCCAGTCATCATCTCTATAGAAGGCGGCTAAGAGCTCCACCTCCATGACTTGTGAGCATCAAACAAGGAAACACAGACGTCAGGGCCCAATAAAGTGCCTGACTGACAGCAGGTCCTCTCTTCCTTCCTTGAGCAGAATTGTCTTATAGCCAAGGCTTATGATGTCAGCAGGGCAACCTGGAGTTTTCCTCTCAAAGGTTGTTTCTCTCCGTGTTTGAGTCAAGTTGGATGTAGTAAGTTTAAAGGACTGCAGAAGTGAATTGTGGTTGATGGAATGCCAGCTAGGACACAGAGGGGTATCAGGACCCACCATAGACCCTTTGAGCTCTATTAAGGAAATTGCCCTGGGAACTCTCCTGTCCCTGTGCTCCATGACAGGTCTACCTGGTTACCCTTTGTGGCAATTTCAGCTTTGAAGTTGTTGCCTTTCTTTCCTTTCTCCTCGTTAGATTCCTCTGCTGCCCTTTGCATATTCCACCCATCGACCAAGTCCCATTGGTTCTAGATCCCAAATGCCTCTTAGATCCACACTCTCCTGGTCATCCTGTGTTGCTGTGTAATATTGTCCCATGCCAGACTCGGGAAATTCCCGTCTCACCGTGCATTCCGTGTGAAGGACAATCGACACGTAGCTGTTGAAGGGATGGGGAAGTGAGTGATGAGGCAGATGAAATGTACTGAAATAGCCCTGAAGTTCCTCACCGTACACTGAACAGGAAAGAGACTTGGGTTGGTATTTCTAGGAATAGATGGGGGGGGGGTGGAGTTGGGGGTCATATTGCCTCCCATGGACCCCACGTCTGCTGTGGTTGTCCTTAGTGGACCTTCAATTGGCTCTGACTCATTGTCCCATCCTGTGCCACCTTCAAGCTCATTGCGGTCCTCACGTTCCCAGCTGTAGCAGTTGTGCATTCCGAGTGTCTTCCAATGAGAAGGCTCAGCTTTTAATGTTATCTCAGGCAATATTCTGCTGGGATGCTTGGGGGTTTCATTAGCTACGCGTTCAAAGGACGTTAGTGAACCTTTCTTCCAAGTCGTTCTAGTCTGGAACTGCCTAGAAATTGGTCTCACACGCGTGACTCCTGGGATTTGAAATACTGATGGCATAGCTTCCATCCTCGAGCCTCCACTCCACTAAAGTGATAGATGGGTGGTGGGAAAATGCAAGGGAAGGCATCTGGCCATATATACTCATGTATAAACTGAGTTTTTCAGCACATTTTAAGGGCTGTTTTTAGGGTAAAATTAGGTGCCTCGGCTGATATTCAGGTTGGCTTCTACTCAAGTATATATGGTATTTCCCTTTCATGGAAGTGTCTAACAAGTAGGCATGAGACAAGTTGCTCGTGTCCACTAGAAAGATCACCCCAAGCTCTCTTATAGCCTCAGGGAGCTGCTCTGCCCTCCTTTGCTTCCCAGAGGCTTCATTTTACCAAACCCGGCTCCTTGCCAGGCTCTGCAAACCCTTATCTAAGCCCGTGCAAGGCGAGAAGTGCCCGCTTAACAGCTTGGCAGGGAGGCGACGTGATTTACTTGCCCAATTGAATTACCTGTTTACTCTTCGGATCTCCCAAGCATATGTCAGAACAAGAAGATAATAGAAGAAATTGTTAACACTACACTGGGCTAGCGAGCCCAACAGGAGAGAAATTTCGCACATGAAAATGTGTTTTGTCTTTGCAGGTGAATCTCTCTCTTCATCAGAACCGCCTTCGCCTCTGCATTTGTCTTGTGGCAAACGTTCCTTTACAGCATCTTTGCTCAAGGTGCTCTCCTTCTGAAAAAGGAAAACTCCGAGCTGACAGCTCCCAGCTCGCTGCCGGCTAGATGGCAGCCCAGGGACTAGAGAGCAGGCCCATTCTAGAGGTGCCTCACAGGAGCCGGCCTGAGGGAGGGAGCTGTAAGACAAGTGTCAGCTCCCAGAATTCTCACCGAGGTGACCTTTCTCCAGACAGCAGCAGCAGAGGGAATTCCTGGCGGGTCTCTCCACTCCGTGCTGTAGGGATAAAGGCAGACTTGGAGCCAGAGGCACAGCCAGGGTGAAGGTGAAGGTTTCTAGGGGAGTGGGATGAGGAGTCGATATGAGGTCCTGAGTTGTGCCTGCAAGACTTTCCTGCCAGAATTGTTGGCTCTTTATTTATAGAAGGAAGGGGGTTGGGGGGTGGTGATTTTCCCAAGGTTATTTCCTACAATGCCCTGCTCCTGAGCTTGAAATCCCCTCTGTTAGTAAACCATGGTCTTTTGGGACTTTAGGATTATTCCACTGTTCTCCCCTCCCCTCATGACACTGTTCCTACCAAGAGTCATTCATTCACTCAGCACCTTTTGTGCCAGGCACTATGTTGGTTGCTACAACCAGTACCAGGATGCAAGGAGCTCACGGTCTGGAGAGGCTGATGGGTGTCAAATGATTATGACCATCTTCACAGTCATGAGACCAGGAGGCCATATCTTCCAACATCAGCTGTCAGAATGCTGACTGTACCTCTTAGGGACTCTGTGTGTACCACAGGAGAATGGTGACCCATAGGGCTTGCAATGGCTGGTTTTTATTTGTTTGTTTGTTTTAGTAGTAGATTCTCATGCCTTTCTTTCAAAGAACCTCTGGGTGGGCTTGAACTGCCAACCTTGAGGGGAGAAGCCGAACACAGGAAGCATAGTATTTGCCAGGTGCTGGGCACAATTCCACAATTTCATGCTGAGGGGCCTCATGTTTTATACAGCACAGGAGCAGTGACAAAAGGAAGGCCCTCCATGAAAGGGGTCGATACTGTGGCTGCCATAGTGAGCCCAGACAAAGGGACACTTGTGAGGATGGTGTTGGACTGGGTGGGTGTTCTGTTCTGTGGAGCATAAGGTCATTGTGGGTTGGAACCAACTTGATGGCACCTCCCAAGAACAGACTTGACTTCACATGTTTTACAGGCCATGGTTAACATGATCCTCAGAGCTCATTTCCCCAGTTTATAGGTGAGGAACACTGGGGGATCTGGCCAGTTCAAGAGCCTTGCTTAGCATAACCCAAGGGATTCAAAAAGTTCATGGAAACATGGAATGAAAAGATACGGGTGTCCCACAGCCATGTCTTGAATCCCCTTCACCCACTCCAAAGTCGCTGGCTGGGTGCAGGTCCGCAGCTAGAGGACTCGCTTCCATGTCCATCCCTGGCTGCGGTGCCCTGGGGCAGACCTAATGACTCCAGGTGATGTGGTTGGGACTTCCAGAAAGAATAGTTGATCTGGAGGACGCCTGGAGAATGCTGTGCAGGGATGCTGACCAGCACAGTGAGAAGAGTGGACTTTCAAAGGACTGATCATCAGCTTATCTTATCTAGAAAGAGCTACAGAAATAATATGCACAAGGAAATAAGACATAGCAGAAAGGCAAAGCGACAAAAGAAAATGAAATGATGACGGCAACAACAAAAAGATCCATGTCCAGAAAAATATATAAATAACTAAAAAAATAAAAATAATAATACTAAAAGAAAAACCTGGAAAAAAAGGGTAGGGAATGTTTTCATGAATTTTGTGAAACCCCTGTGTATAGTTAATATGTACAAGGAATTCTGAGAGCAGAGAGATAGAATGGTGTGGTCAGGAGTCTGGCCATCTGCGGGGACATTGTCTCTGTGTGGGATGTCCGTGGCCCTCAGTGGGGTTCCTCTCTTCCTTCGGATTAAGCATCATTGTTTCCCTCTAAAAATATTCATTTATTCATATGAAAGGCCACAATTGCTAATATCTTGATATGAATTTGGCAACCGGCCACTTGGTACTTGAGAAAAGGCAGATTCTAAGGAGGCAGGGAGCATGGTTTGAACCCGCATCTTTCTTTTCTCGGAGCCAGTTGCAATTAGGAGGCTAAACAGGCAGTGGTCAATAAGATGACACACAGATGGTAAGCGCTTGTTGGAAAGGCAGACCTCAATCGTTACACGCTTTCTAATAGAGACAATGACCGTCAAAACCTTGAACATTTATGGTACTCTCTTAAGGATATTAAGACTTTTGATTATAAATGGCAGGAAATTCAGCACCCGAACACCTTAAACAAAAAGAGAGTTGTAACGGGTCTCATAACCATGATGTCTAGGGGCTTATGATGGAGGTTCAGCTTAGTGCTGGGTCTCAGTGACATTAGGTGTCATATCCTCATCTTTCAAGTTGGATCTGCTCATCCCCAGCAGCCTCACTGTTGCCTCACTTATGTCTGGGGGTCCCGGTGGGGAGGAGAGCATGGAGAGTTGATGTGATAGGGTCATTTCTAGACACAAGTTCTGGGATTTTAATGCTGCTTGCTTCATGCCTAGGAACACTGCCTGTGCCGTGGGTTAAGAACAAGGCTGGTTCAATGGTTCAAATCTCTGAGTCACCCTGAGGGGTGGGAAATTAGTTGTTTGCTTCCGTGAAGATCTGCCACCTCAGAAAGTCCACAGAGTCATCCCAGTCTGTCCTATGGGGTTGTTATCAGGTGGAACAGCCTTAATGACAACTGGTTGGGTTGGGCTTGACATGGCTGACAGAAGGAATGAGAGCACTGGACGAGAGTGACCTTGGGTGACATGTCTCTCAGATGTCCTTTTCTAATGCTGAGGTTCCATGTGTCTATGATTCCGACTTTCATTTGAGAAAGAACCCTTTTACCCACATAATTCTTAAGTTAAATAAGATCTCTTTTCCCCAACTTCATATTTCTGGAACTGGACTAATGGAGGTCTCTACTTCCTAACTTGGTTGTGAAATGTAAGTGTAAACTGCATGCAATGTGGTTAGCACTGGGTGGTAGGACATTGGTGCTGCTCACAAATACCCAGTTTGCTCCTCATTTGGGACACAGGAGGGGGGCACGTTCTGGCTCCCTTGTCCGTGGGTGGGGGTCATGTGCTATTTTAAGCCAGGGAGTTGTGAGTTAGAATGAGGTCATAGCATTTACTAGTGGGAATATGACTGCTACCGTCATTGTGACCTTCAGGATGGTGACTGTTCAGTCAGCATGTGCTCCTCATCCCCTTGGCTAGCATACACTGGATATAGAGTTCATGGAACAAACATGTATTGATGTATTGAGACATGGAGATGTTCGAAGGCTTTTTACTGCAGCCTCACCTTCCCTACCCTGGTGATACAAATCTGGTTTGCCACTTACTGTACGCATATGCCAGACACGTCTTAGGTCCCACTTTACTATAGGAGGAAATAGGTACTATTATTATCCTCATATTTGAACAGAGACACTAAAAGCAGTTGTGGGAAATAACTTGGTGAAGGTTGCAGAGCCAGTAGGAGGTAGTGAGTGGTAGACCAACCCCCCACATCTAACTTTCACTCCTGCGCTCCCACTCACTTATTTTCACAGATGTCGTAGACCAAGCCCATGGCTTCTCAGTATCATCAGCCAACCTGAATTCTTCCTGCTCTGCCCCAGGAACTGCAGCCCCTGTAGTTTCATTTGTTGGCCGTTCCTCTTGCAAGAGTGGGTAGCAAGGCTGAGAAATCATCAAAATGGGCTGCTGTGGTGGGCATCTCACTCTGAGGTTGTCTTAGGAAGTCTCTCATATTCTGTGCTTTGCTTGACTGCTTTGGGGTTTTTAACTTATTGTTTGAGCTGAATTTGTCGCTACGAAGACAGGAAGCTTCATAAGCATATGAAAGGCCACCCCAAACCTTTGCTTGAAGACATCTGGGTGATTCTGTCAGGCCAGGCTTCTTGGAAGTAGAGCTTCTTTCGGTGAGTGTGAACAACTCAATAAAGGGCTTCTCTTGGGAGGAGCCTGGAAGAAAGTGAGAGAGGAAGATAGGGAAGGAGAGAAGAAGCTAAGAAAAACCCTGGTCTCGGTGATGGCTAGCCTCTGCCTAGTCCCCTGTGGGAATCTAGGGGATGATTTCAACTAGCAAGTGGCAAGGAGGCTGAACTCTAAAGGTTTGGCTTGTATCATTCCTTTATTTCATCTCTCCTGCCATCTTCCAAGCCAGGAATTGTGCTGTGTCCTGGTGCCATCTGGTCAGTTCTGACTTACAGTGACATGTACAACATGTATGACATGAGTTCGGACTCATGTATAACAGAACAAACCTGTGGCATGGTTGTTATGATGGAAGCAGCCCCAGTGTCAATCCACCTTCTTGAGGGTCTTCCCCTTTTTCCTGTTATATAGAAGTAGCAGGGTCACTGTGTGTTGAGATCTACTTGATCACCATGTAGGTTAGAGCAGTGGCCCTCAATCTTCCTAATACCACAACCCTTTAAGAGAGTTCCTCAGGTGGTGGTGACCCCCAACCATAAAAGTATTTTCGTTGCTACTTTATAGTTGTAATTTTTCTACTCTTATGAATCAGGCAACCCCTGTGAAAGGGTCATTTGACACCCAAAGGAGTCCCGGCGCACAGGTTGAGAACCCCTAGATCAGAGCAAAAAACATCATCTGGCTGACTTTGGACACATGAAGAAAGAACAAGCAGTGAAAAAAAAAGAACATCATCTTTGGGAAAGTAGAGGGCCGGAAAAAGCATAGAAATCAAGGAGGTGGTTTGATTCAATCACACAACCTGGAGGTCACTGTATTTTAAAAAGTCAAGAGAACGGGACAGGACCAGACAAGGATTGAGTCTGTTCGACCTAAAGTGGACTTACAATGGAGATGACTTGACAACGTAGAACAATTTTATCAGAGAAAACAATACAGGTCCGAAAGAAGTGATGATTAGGAGTAAAAGATGAAAATATGCATAGTCCTGGAGGGGCAGAAAGTACAATATTAAGCAACAGGAAAGTCTTATTCTTAGAATTAATATCAAAGCAAGGCTTATGTGTTAGATACTCAAGCTAGGATAGCTGAGTTTTCCCCAGAACTCTTTCTAAACCTTTTAATTGGCTGTTGAAAGTTAAATGTCTCAATATGGAAGAATAGCCTGTTCTTTTGGTTCATTTTGGTCTGTGAACATTTAGTTGTGTTTTAGGTGGAAGTTTCCATTGCAAATTAGTTTCCCAGTCAGCAGTCCAAGCCAAGGTTCCTACTACGTGCCGGTGCTCTCCCCAGTTCCACTCAGCCTTCCTCATTCCTACCGCTCCAGTGTCCCTCCCCCTCCTGGCCCCATTATCTCTGCTTTTGGGAAATGCTGTATATTTGGTCAGCTGTAGTTGACTCTTCTAAGGAGAATATCCCCCACAAGTGCTCTTGTTTATTTTATCGGCACATCTATTATTTGGCCAAAAAGTGCACATGCAGTTTTAATAAACATACAATTATGATATCTCTCCCTACTTCCTCTTGGGCCATGAATTTCAGTAGGGAAGAGTGGTTAAATGCAGGATTTGGAGACAGTCAGGCTAAAGAACTGCTTCTGAGACTTGGAACAAGTTACTTACCTAATCTCTCTAAGCCTCGGTTTCCCATTTGCCAAAAGAGAATCCTCATATTCAACTCGCATAACTGTGATGTGGATTAAATTGCAGCATGTATATAAAATGCCCATCCTATTATAAGCGCTCAGCTTATAGTAGGTTATAATATATGTACCAGGAGCTTTTCGTGTTGCTTAGGAGATAAAAGACACCATTTCGCTTGCCTATTTGTGGTTCCAAAGCACCAAAACTTCCCAGTTATTTGTTGCATGATTCTTTGAGTGGCCTGGGTGAGCTACCAGTTCTCGGTTTATTATCCCCAGTAGCTCAGGCAGTTCCATTCAGGTGGGAAAGTGTTGGGTCTGGAATGTTGTAAGAAGACTTGCTCTTCTTCTGCCTAGTCTCTCTTTGGCTCAGGCTAGTCTGAGATTTTGGCATAGTGCCTGCATGCCAAGGTGGACCCATCCCTGCCTCCTTAAGGATAGGTCTGGATGAACACATTAGCACTTGTGTTTCCTTCGTGCACTAGTGAAAATCTGTTTCCCCAGCTACTTGGAACTGAAGGAGGAAAGGAATTCAACTCCAAGTTTTATCAGGCAGAATGGCATGCATGTGCTGGGAGAGGAGGAATAGCGTTACAATGAATTGGAATTGAGTTGATGGCAGGGGGTCTCATTATGAATTAGTTTTTGATCAACAATGAAGATTCTCTTTTGAAAAATAATTAAGTTATTCAACTATTGTAATAAAGTGCTGCATTTAGGGTTCCAAGCAGTCACCATAAGGCCGGATACTCTGGGGAGTAGGTTGGTGTTTCTAGAGAACCGTTTTAGAAAGAAAAGGAGCCCTCCTGGTGTCTTGGATTACACTTTAGGCTGTGAACTGCAAGGCCAGCAATCAAACCCACCAGTCACTCTACTGGAGAAAGGTGACATCTTCTGCTCTCATGAAGATTTACAGCCTCAGAAACCCCCAAGAAGCAATTCTATGGTGCTCTGTAAGATTGCTGTCAGTTATCATCAACTTCAAGTTCATAAAGAGCTGAGCCTTCCATTGGGTCCTGGGAAGTAGATTTCTAAGGGAGGAAAGGGAGACATGACTATCATGGTGTCCTACTACCACTGCAAAATAGATAGACCACAAGGGGGTGGATTCAATGAACAGAAACTTACTTTCTCACAGCTTTGGAGGCTAACAGGCTGATCTCTAGGGCTTCTGATGGCTCTGAGGGGAGAGCCTTCTCTAAGTTTCGGGGTCCCTAGCATCCTTGGTGATCTTCACTGGCGTCCACCTTCTCTTGTTGTGTGCTGGCTTCTGAATCTACTCTGCTCATCTAATTCGCTAATCCTAGAAGCGTTTAGCTGGGGGCCACTCCACATTGATACGGCCTCATTAATGTAGCAAAGAAACTCCTGCTCCCAAATGGTATTCCATCTACAAGTACCAGGGTCAGGGTTCCTAGACATATTTTGTGGGGGCACAGTTCAATCCACATTGGGTCTGTTTGAAGCCTGTCATGCCCCCTCACCCCCATGAGCTGAGCAATTGCAGTATGAGTTGGAGAAGGAGTATGAGGGCTCTGATTTTAACTGTTAACTTGATCTACAGTTGTTGGCTGGGATAATTCAACTCTCAAATGAGGATGATTTATCTTGTGTATTGCAATCAGATAGTCATCTAAGTCACTCCCCATGAGTGCTGGTAAATCACTTTTAGTACATATTGAAAGTGACAATATTGTATTTTATCGCCAACTTGCCATCTTACTATAATAACTAATGCATATTGTTGGCTCTGACTCCAATGCCGTATTGCACTTTCTTGGAGGTGCGGAGTTTTAGGTAGGAGCTGTCACCCCTGTTTGCCTGCCCGTGCCCAGGACCCAGAGGCAGGTGGGGAAACTATATTGACCTTTGCAGATGAACCCAGCTCAGTCTTGAGAAATGTATAATTCTGCTCCAGGAGAGCTTGGGTCAATATGAACTACGATAGGCCTAGTAATTACATTAGATGAATGATAAGTGCTTTCATACCCGAAAACAGGGGTCTAAAACAGAGAAGTAAGGACCTGTCAGGAATCAGGTTCCAATGATCTCATACTTGACTTCCTACTACAGCCTTGTGACTGATGTTACCACCAGCTTCATCAAGCAGGTGCCAATGTGTCGATGTTGACTCATGGTGAACCCTAGCCACTGATTGCCAGGTTGAACTGGGCTTCACAAGTTGGCAGAAGGAAATAGGCTGGCCTTTCTCCTCAAGCACCCTGAGTAGGTTTGTAATCTTTGCATTTGACCACTGAGGGACTCCTGGTCTTATCACCAGATCTCAAAACCGTCCATCCCAGTAGCCCCCTATTGATCTTTTTGAGATGCAAATATACCCATGGTTCTCTTTTGCTTGAAACCATCACCACATCCCAATATTTGTAGGATATTGTCTATATTCCTCAGTTACTAGCCTTAAGAACCTCTCCCAGGCTTGACTTCTAGCCACCTGCCCAGTCTCATCTTGTACCATTCTTCAATGGGAACTGCCTATACATCACACACACACACACACACATACACACACAGATTCACACATATCACACTTTGCCTCTTTGCAAGGCTGATCCTGTCCTTCCCTCTAGTGTTTTCATCCTTATCTCTTTTGCCTAATCAACTCCTCCTGGTTCTGGAAGATGTACCACAGCATCCCAGAGGATTTTTCTGGGGCATTTTCAAATGCTGATGATGCCTCTGGCACCACAGATCTTATCATGTCCCTTGTTCTAGTGCATCACCATTACCTGCTTATACTTCTCACTCTACAGGCTGGGAGACTGGGAACTCCTGGAAGATAGGAACGCCCCTTACTAATGCTCTCATTCCAAGCCATCAGCCTACTGACAGATTGGCCCTGAGAAGGTGTGCAATGTTTGTAGAAGGAAGGAATTTTTGAAAATCGTTCTTTGGGTTGTCCAGAACCCAGTGAGCATGGGACCCTTAGCATTTGCATCATGGATCTTCATTTCACTTGAAGAGGTTTTCTGCTTTGATGTTACATGTTTGGATTGGGATAATTTGGTGTGAATAATCACCATGAAGGTGAAATTTGTATGCTCTGGCACAAAAGCCTAGGCAAGGGCACAGAGAGGTATTAGTCTCTTTGGGCCTGGGGGTGTTTTACACTTAGTAGTAAGTGAGAAATTAAGCAAGACTTCCCTCTCTGTTCTATGTGGACGGAGGCTTAGTGTATAGAAATGAGATGATTGGTTCTACCATATACGTGGGTGGATTGGGGACAGGGAATCCCTGCAGCTTGTTCCAAACCATTTGACTCCAGGGTCTTTTGATCCCTACATTTCCTGCAGAAATGGAATCAAAGATCACTCAGCAGTGGATGAGCGGGAATGCATCCCCACTTTGTGCATAAACTTCTAGGGAAAAGTTAAAGCCAGGAAGCTTGCTTGGCTTTAATTCTTTCCTGTGTCATTCTCATTTTTATCAAAGGCCATATGGCAGGGACACCATAGTAGGCTGGGAAGCATGAACTGGAAAGACTGTACTGACATTAAAGAAAGAGACGTCGCCAGAGGGGCCACATCTGACCATGGGGTGAAGGAAAGTCTATCTCATGCTGCTGTATCTGAAGGCACACCACTATGCCGGCGTTACACCAAATTGGAAGTCCCAGCCATCGAGTTCATTCTGACTCAAGGAGCCCTGGTGATCTAGCGAGAATGCTTTGGGCTGCTGACTGCAAGGCCAGCAGTGGGAAACCATGAGCTGTTCTGTGGAAGAGATAGGAGTTCCCCCCACCCCTTCAAAGAGTTACAAACTCGAAAACCTGCAAGCGAAGCTCTACTATGTTTTACAGGACTGACACTTGTGTTAGGGACCTTATATTGGGGATCAAAGAAAACTGCACTCCTGTGGATTTTCAGTACCATTGTAGTCAGTATGTTTATACAGGGCTAGCATGCATTCGGGGATGGGATCTTGTGTACAGACCAATCACCGTCTGGTTTTACGTGGGTGGGGTGGGGTGAACAGAACAGCAATAAATCCGTGAATCAGACCATTTGCTCTCAGGGCACCTGAATGACTAAGCGGGGACATAAGGTAGATGAGTATGTGAACAACATTTTGGCAGATTAGCTTGGTCCATTAGTGGATTTTCAAACTTTATGTAATAATAAAACCTATAGATAAAAAAGGAAAAATCATAAAATCTTGAGCAAATAGTGATCTTTTTTAAGGGATCCCCTTTTAAGGAATTACACACACACACAACAAAAGAGAGAGAGAGAGAAAGAGAGAGAGAGAGAGAGAGAGAGAGAGAGAGCAAGCAAAGCTTACACTAGTTTGCAACCAGTGATTCATATCTTAACATGTGGATGTCAGGCTTTTGAAATATTGTTATTAATAATAAAGTTAAGATGATCTTACTGGAGAGATACAGTAACATTTATCTATGTTCTTCATCGTGCTCTTTATCTGGGTCACCATGAAACTAATGTGACTGTTTTCCACCTCCAGGTAAAAACACTTTCACTGCTCACCTGCTGGTGCTGTCATTTGTTACATATGGGAACAAATGTGCAGCTTCAGGGTGAGGACGGAAGGATGCTATCCAGGCAGAGGAAGGGCTAGGAACTACATTAACAATGGATAGTCTCACCCAGAAACTGTGAATTTCAAGATCGCACATTGGCTCACCTTGGCTTCGGGAATGCCCTGTGGGTCTGCAAAATGAAATTAGGAAATTCCTAGACTAGATAGAAGAGCATTAATAGCTTAAGTGCTGAGTAACCTCAGGCCAAGGGTAACTTTCATGGGACCCTGACTTTGATCCACACTCAAAGGCAAACGGTTGAGGCCTGGGCTTAAGTTGGCCTTACAAGATGGGTTTCAAAAACAGTTCTAGAAGACATTGGTTAATGTGAGACCTGACAAAATAATAATAACTTATGAATTATCCAGGGCTCATGAGGGAGGGAGTATAAAAAAAATGAGAAGCCAATAGCAAAGACTAAAGTAGAAAGAAAATGTTTTGAACATGATGATGGCGACATATGTACAAATGTCCTTGACACAATGGATGCATGTATGGATTGTGATAAGAGCTATATGATCCCCCAATAAAATGATTAAAACAGAACAAAAAACCTATGTGGGTGCTGAAGGGGGGGGCGGTTGTTAGGGGAATGCTCTTGACCACGTTGGGATAAAGGCTCTCCAGGGCAGGGGCAGGGCTGATCACGAAAACTGAGACACATGATGCCTGTTTGGAAAGCTCAGCATGGTGACTGGCTATGCCCACCTTTCCTAGAAGTGTGCCTTATGTAACCTGATCCTGCTGTCAGTGCCAGAAGGATAATTACATCATTTCAGTCAGGGTTATCAAGCTCAAGTAAAACACAGTCCATTTGATGTAACAGGCAAGATTCATACGGGCCACATCACATTTATAAATTTTATTAAATTTGTATTTTGAAGTGAGGATTCAGGAATATGGATAGGTTAATTAAAACACTATGCTTGCTTTCATTTAAAGATTTATTTTATTTAATGTGTTTATAAAACTGGAATTTTTTTTTTTACCTAAAACTTGCCAGTGCTTTCATCTTACTTGTTTTCCATTATCTGCATTCAAAGACTGAGAAAAGACATTCTTCATTAAGGCAGATAGATGTTTATCAGTTAATCTTGATCTGTATGCCATTTTATTTAGTTTCATGGCTGAAAATAGTCACTCACACAAGTATGTACTCTTAAAATAGCATAAAGTTGTACAGCAAACTTTTAAATTTCCAGTATTTTCTCACCTAAATAAGAATATATTTTGGGAATTCCTACTTCTCAATACTGGTCTTTTAAAACTGAAGTATTCTGGAAATCAATTTAAAATCTTGAGTAAAATATGTAAATAAATGAATGAACATTTTTGACAAAAGTGCTTAAATGCAGAGCTAGAGTATATAATGTCTATAGCCTAACAAAGGAAGTGTAACAAATATCACAGACATATCAATATGCACTTTAAGATGCATATAATTTAATGCTAACTTGAACAAAGTTCAACTATTACACATTTTCACTTACCTCTATGTTGTGACGGGAAATATAACAAAGTAATGAAAAACACAAAATTTGGACAGCTGACACGTGATGTACAATCATAATGGCTTCCTTCTAACAATGTTAACTGTATCTGCCGCTAGGTATGATTTATTACAGCATAACCCAGACTGCTCTTTTTAACCTTCTCATTCTTGGGATCTGTTTGCGTCATGTGACACTGAGAGCGGCAGACATAACGCTTCCAATTGTCGCAAGAACTGAGTCAGCGAGTTTATACACGTCCACGGACCCCCAGGAAAGGCACTGGGCCACTGATATACTTGTCTTCAGTAGTTAAAGGGTTAATGAGGAGATTGTGTGTACAGTGTTGCCCCGATCTCCCTTAAGCACTATGTTCCTCATCACAATTTTTTTCTATCTTCATTTTGTTTCAGAGCATCAAGGGCCACAAAAAATTACTTTGGGGGGGGGGATCGCTTGTGGTCCGTGGGCCACCAGTTTGACACCCCTGATTTACTTGATCAGTGAACATCTCTTCATCTAACTGAAGGCAGAGATGATGCCTCATGTGTGCACTCTGGATGGACCCCTGGTGGTGCTGTGGTGCTAGACCGCTCACTGCGAGGATGATGGTTCACTCCCGCCAGAGAAAGGATGAGCTTGTCTGCTCCCGTAACGGTCACCTTGCACAACCTGGAGAGGGTGGCTAACTAAGAATTGACATCAACTCAGTGGCATTTGGTTTGGGATTAACATTTGGAACAGAGGGGATAATTTTTCAGTCATCCGAACCGTGGTTTTCAAGAGTAGTGGCATGGAGCTAGATGGGTGATCTGTAATCCCTTTCTACTGCCTTGATTCCAACGCACAGTGGCCGGCATGCGACTTTGCATGGGGGGTTTATAGACTGTGGCCTTTGGGAAGCAGAGGGCCAGATCTGTCTTCTGAGGGGCTTCCTAGTGGTTCTGAATACCAACCTTTTCTTAGTAGATGAGCTCTCAATTGTTTGCCCCACCCAGGTACTCTAGAAAATGTCCCTGATAATTAGTTTAGAGTTTCTGCTTAGAGATTAACAAACATATCCAAATACCAACACAACCTCAGAAGCATGACAAGGGATGACTGTGGAGACTCCTCTGCATTATGCTGAATTTGTTGATTTCTGCCTTTGGGGGCTGCGGGGAAGGGAAGTGAGTTTAACTTAATTAGTAGATAGCTAAGTATCCATGTAGATATAAAATGCCAACATAAAAATTTAGGTATATATTTAGATACAAAATGCAAAGCACCTCTTACTATGAATTCTCATTTTGGCTTTTGTGGAAATATTTGTAACTACTACCCATCCACCTCTCTTGAGAAATTTTGTAAAGAAATACACAGACTGTAGTCACTGATGAGCCTTGTAGGTGATTTTAAAGTTCATATTTGAACCTCTTTGGACAACCATTCCCTGCAGTAGAGTACTTCCTGCGTCAAGTCTGCAGCCACAAGATAGCAAGTGATACACACCAGATGTTTCTGCCGTGGCATGTTGATACCCTGCGGTATTGTAAGGGAGGCAGAAAGGTAAGCTAGGTCCTGGATCTTCCATTTACTAACTGGCTCTAGAATCTGAATGGAGGTAAAGGAGAGGCCCACTTGCCTCCCAGGCTGGTGGAGAGCCCATGCCCTGCACAAGCGCAGGTTGGTAGCTGAGGACATTGCTTTGCTGTCTTTCCCTCGTGACTCATAAAGCATGGCTGTGCTCACATGGGGCTTTACTGAGAGCCTTCCCCTCCACCACAGGCAGTGTTGAGGCATTCCAAAGCCATGGGTCTGAGTGCAGTTGTGTTCCATGGCGGATTGGTTTTGGAAGGTGTGTTAGTCTGGGTATTTTAGAGAAACAAATTCATAAACACACATGTGGATAAGTAAAGTCACCAGATTTTAAGCGGGACACCATTGACAGTGGGGGGGAGGTGGAGGGTTCCTTGATTAAAAATTTGGTCTATATGGAGCAACAAAATTTCTCATAGAATCCAAAAATAGTATTATAATATATTTATTTTAATTTTAAAATGCCACGGGACAGGTTGAGCCCTGGTGGCATAGTGGTTGTGTGCAGGACTGCAGCCCACAGGGTTGACAGTTCAAATCCAGCAGCAGCTCTCCAGGAGCAAAGCTGGGCTTCCTACTCCCACTAGGGCAGTGATGCCCCCCCCAAAAAAAGATACCCCAAGTGCATTCAGCATTGGCCTCACCTAAGGACTCCAGTCTTCCCTGGGCCCCTGCGTTAGGTCAGGGGTCTCTTTAATGTCGCTGCTGCCCACCAGGATACTCAGCATTTGATCTCACACCCATTCTTCATGTCATGAGGTGAGCATGTGGCTTCTCTTCTGGCGTCTGTCTCTTCAGAGGGCCCCCAGGGGCGGGTGTGAAGCAGCCTCACCCACTTCAATGAATAAACTTCAATGAGAATTTTTAAAGTAAGAGAGAAAGGGAAATAAGTGGGTATTCAGAGGGAAGGCTTCCTAGCAGAGCCACCATTAAAAAAAAAATGTTTGGGAAGGAATAGATGATTCAATACATCAGAGAGCAAAGGGTTTGCATCCTTATATGGATCAATCAATGAAAAAAAAATCTATCCACACCTACTTACCCAGCACAGACCAGGTGTCTAGGACAGTGCTGGAGGCAGTGTCTGGCAGGGGCTCAAATGGCCATTCAAATTTGCCCCTGTGTATTATCACCACAGGACTCACATCCCAAACCCAGAGTGCATCCTGTGCAGGGAAGCCTTGGCTGGGAAAATGCTCCTGATAATTATTGCAAAGGTGTCATGTTACAAACAGATGAACATACCCCAGGGCTACCTCATGACATAGCAAGCAAACCGTCTTCAAGTGGGAAGATTGTGGGACTGTGGTGTTAGAAGTTTTGCATTGTGCTGACTTTGCAGGTTTCTGTCTTTTTGGGGTGGGGGTCAGGGAGGTTTGGCCTAACTTAACTAAGCTTTTGTACTTAAAAGGGGACCCTGAAATGAGGCTCTCCAAAAAGACAAAAGGAGAGTTCCTTTTCAATCACCTTTCTTTGGAAACCAAGGACAGGGAGAGGCATGGGGTCTGTGCTGTGGGGGAGTGGGGAAGAGACGTGGGCTGCCCATAAATTCCACTGCCAACTCCTCTTCATATTTTGCATCTGACCTTTTTCCTCCTCCTCAAATCTATGGTCACTCAGGGAGTGGGAAACCGCTGACTGGACTCACTTTACAGATCCCTCCCTGTCCCCATTGTTGGGGCAGTTGGGGGGAGGGCAGAATTGTCTTTGGCGATGGCAGGGCTTCATCAGGGCAGCTTTTGGAATAATCTGGCCTATGATCCTTGGTGGGGCTGCTAACCACCAGGTCAAGTGGCTTGAAACCACCAGCTGTGCTGAAGGAGAAGGATGAGATTTCTCCTGCTTTAAAGATGTACAATTAAGTTTCAGAAACCCACAGGGGTGGTTCTGTTCTGTCCTGAAGGACCACTAGGCATTGGTATCAATTCAATGGCAGTGGGCTTTGTTTTGGTTCTTGGATGGAGTCCTTGAGGGGAGGGGAGGAATAAAGTAATAATTACTGAAAGGGTGGTAATTTGAGTCTGTGCAGACATGCCATGAAATAGCATGCACACTACTACAGATAAGAGCCTGAAACACAGGGGCTCCAGGATGGAGAAAGTCCTCAGGGTCAACAAGGAGAGTAGAGATAGCAGGAAGATTAGGGGATGGTGGAGGGAGAAAGGGGGAATTGATCACAAGGACCAACCTAGAACCCCCTCCCAGGGGGATGAATTGAAAAGTGTGTGAGGGACCATGGAAGATGATGTAAGGTATGGAAATAATAATCTATAACTTATCAAGGGTTCATGAGGGAGGGTAGGCAGTGGAAAGAGGAAGGGGGAAGAAATGGGAGCTGATATCAAGGGCTCAAGTGGGAAGAGAATGCTTTGAGAATGATGGTAGCACATGTGCAAATGTGTTTGACACCCGGGATGAATATATGGATTGTGATATGAGATGTAAGGGTCCCCAATAAAAGTATTTGAGAAAATAAAAATAAGATAAAATAAATTAAGGTCTGGTGATTAACTCCAAACCCAGACTCAAGCCAAAAGTAGCCATGGAAATCTTTGGAGAATAGTTCCACTCTGATACACAGGGCAGCAGTATCCTGAGTCAGAATTAACTGGATGACAGAATTAACTGGTTCTGGTCCTCGGATGAAATGCAAAACCAGGACATGAGGAATCTAGGGATGGGAATGAAAGTAGGGATACCAGGAGGGTAGTGGAGGATGGGGAGAGGAGGGAGGGAAGCAGGAAGCTATTGCAATGATCACATAACTGGACCCCACACTCCAGGGGGAAGAACAATGGGAACCACGGGGGAAAGAAGACAGTGGTCAGTGTAAGATATGAAACTAATAATAATTTATCAAAGGGTCACGAGGGGAGGGGAAGGAGGGATAAAAGAGAAGCTAATGCCAAGGCCTTAATAGCTAAATGTTTGGAAAATAATAATGACAACATATGTAGAAATATGCTTGATACAATTGATGCATGGATTGTAAAAAGAGCTATATGAGCCCCCAATAAAAATGAACGTTTAATTTTTTTTAAACGCAAAAATTAAAATAATAAAAAGATAGAACCTTGACAAACAAACAAAACTAAAGTCAAACTGACCGCCATGCAGTCAATGATGGTTCCTGGCATGGCTCTAAATGATCGCGTGAACCGCTCTGTGCCTGTGTCTGAGGCTGGAACGCTACAGCAGCCGAAAGCCTTGTCTTTCTCTTTGGTTCTTGGATGAATTTACTCACAACGTCCATTGAAGGAGTGCGTTAAGGGGGAGGAGAAGTTTTGTTAATTAAGAGTAAAGGGCAATAAACTGTTTGTAAGCACAGTGGCTTAATTGAGGATCGTTCCTCTCTCTGTTAAAACACTGAGAGGTTTGTAAGTCTGCCATTGGGATGGGCCCCACCTCTGTCCAGGGGGTGCCATTTGTATGTGTGAGTGCTAGAAAGTCACATCTCTGCATTTCGTCTAAATGCCCCTTAGTACCCACTCCCTGAGAGTCATCCAGCTAGTGCCCATTAGCAAGGCTTTACTGGTTTATTATAGGAGAACCGGGCAAAGAGGAGCGCTGTCCTTTTAAGGAAGTCTCCACCCCTTCAGGGACACCCATCCATG